>PVKS010020201.1:0-37211 GCA_004027875.1 Aplodontia rufa | reverse complement strand
TGGTGGTGATGGTGGTGGTGATGGTGGTGATGATGGTGATGATGGTGGTGATGATGGTGATGGTGGTGATGGTGATGGTGGTGGTGGTGATAGTAGTGATGGTGGTGCTTTTGGTGGGGATGGTTGTGGTGATGATGGTGGTGATGGGATGATGATGGTTATGATGGTGGTGGTGATTATAGCTGTCATTCCATAGGTGTTTGTCATCAGGCACTGAGCTAAGTACCCTGTGCATTCTTTTTAAGCTTCCCAGATACCCACTGAGCCAGGAGCTATTCTGTAAGATCACCCCCATTTAGCAGAAACCACGGCTCAGAGAGTAAAGTAATCTACGCAGGTCAGGCACAGCTTTTGGAGGTCTGTATGATGCCACTGCCACCTGTATGCTTGATACCTGTGGTCCTAGACCAGGCAAGGACTAGACGCTGCAGCTGCATGACCACTGAGTCCCAGGATAGTGAGCTGAGGCTTGCAGAGAGCAGACTTCTTCACTGTCCTTTTGGGGGCACCAGGGATGTGAGCAACCTGGGCTTTTGGGATTGAGGATTCCAGAATCTTCTCTCCTTAACTTGTGACTTGGGCCAGAGACTTCACCTCTGCAGCCTTGGGCTGACAGATGCCTCTTTCCTAGGCTCGTTAGAAGGGCTGGTGCACGGTGCCTCCGCCTCTGCCTGCCCTGCAAGGGCCCCATGTGCTCGCAGAACCTGCAGTCCATCATGCGAGGGCTTGGCTCTGAGACAGACCTGGAAACTGAGGCCTGGCCCCACTGGGGTGCGAAGCCGCAGGCTCTCCTTTCCCTGCAGTTCCTCCTGCGTGAGCCTGTTGTTCCCAAGCCGCGAGCCACCCCTCGTGCTGTGGCATCTGTTACGAGCTCTTCACGCTTGGCAGCATGTTATGCACTGCAGTGGGTCCATGGGCACCATGCAGCATGTGTGTTACGTGGTAGAATCACGACAGCATCATGGAGGTCACGGTGAGCTGACTTCATGAATTGCCCTGGTGAGTAGGGGAAGCGGTGGGGACACTTGGCCCAGATGTCCAGGTGCTCTTGAAGAAGAGAAGGCAGCTGCTCTTGATCCCCGACACCCTGAGAAGACAAGCTCAGCTGTGAGGCAAAGCTGCCTCCTGCCTGCCCCACTCAGAACCTGGATGAGAGCTGCAGCACTCAGGAGTGATGGGGGGCAGGACTTCCCACCCATGGCATCTCATCTCTGGGTCCTCTCAGAAGCACATGGAAATGTTGCTCTGTCCCTATTGCCACCCAAGGAGACATCAGGCTGTGCTGAGGGCCACCTGCAGGGGAACCGGGATTCTCCCAGCTCTGACTCCTTCACTCCTGGGCAACTCCAGGCCGAGTTAGAAAAGTCCTGAGTTGCATGTTCCGCTCATCCTGTGCGGTAGGAAGGAAAGACTGCAGACATAATTAGAAGTGTTTCGGAGCGAGTGGAAAGTTCTCAGGAAATGTATTATCATTGGCGCTGGCCTCTCGCCTCCCTGGAGAGGGAGGAGTGCACGTGTGTGCCTTGTGTGAGCCTCTGCTCTCCGGCTTCCTAGATGAAACCCTCGCACACAAAGAAAGCAGAAAATCGGGGCTGCTTCCTGTGCGACCCCGACTTCCTGCAGCGACTCAAGGAGCATTGGTCTGTCAGCCCCGGAGGGCGCTCTGATTACTGTGTGGGTTCAGAAACTTCGCCTAAGTACCCTGTGCCTTAGTTTCCCCGTCTCCCAAGCTCAAAGGGCAAAGAGGAGGGCATAGCTTGGAGGACCTCCCTGGGTCCTCAGATTCTTTTCATTGGCCAAGACTATCAGGGGCAGAATGACCTGTGGCCCATGCCAGCTTCCCCTCCTCTCCTCCTCTGCGACCTCAGAAAGTGACTGCCCACAGCTGGCCCTCAGTCAGTGTTTGCCTTCGAACTCCTTCAGAAGAGGAGGTTGGTTGATTGCAAGGGACACATGAAAAGTGCTCGCACCTAAGAGAACTTGCGACTTCCCTTGTCCCTGGGAGCAGTCTGGCCCCAAGGTCCATTCTGGGAGGTGGAGGGGGGGGGGATGGTGCATCCTGCTGGACTCCACCCGGGAAATGATGACACCTTCCTGGTGGAGCCTCCTCTCTTGCTCCCTCCACCCTTCAATGCTGGTCCTCAGTCAGCATGAGCCACAGGCCCAGGTGACACAGAGGTCTCGGCAGATGTGTGCTCCTGGCAGCAGGTGTGGCAACTTGCAGGGCCAGGTCACCCGAGAAGAGATGTAGGGCCTGGGTCGGGGAGTCCTCAGACAGCCTTCCCGGGTGGGTCCCCACAGAACGGAGTGGGACTGGCGGGGCACTGGCGTGGGTGGGCTGGCTCCCTGCTGGGGGCAGTGCAGGAGCTACAGAGCCCCTTGGGGCCATCCCTGGCCTGGAGGCAGAGACTCCCCTCCGGGTCAGGGAGGGATAACAATGACAGGAACTAAGGTTATCGGTTATCGAGCACTCTAAATTTAAAACATCGAATATTTTTCACAAATAATTCATTCGATTTGTAACACAAACGGTGTGGTGGATGCTAATCTCTGTTTCTAGGGTAGCAATGAGGAAGCTGAGGCACGCAGAAGTGAAGTGACTCATCCAGGGTCACTAGCCAGCTGTGGTGGGAGCCGCCTGGCTTCGGGGCCCCTCTGTACCTGTGCCCTGTGTACGCACCTATGTTCCTGGGCACTGCAGGGTCTGCAAGGGTGAAATAGGAAGCCCAGCACTAGCTGCAGTGGATGCAATCGGGGTCAGTGTCAGGCAGCGGGTCTGAGCCTGCTATTTAACTCCTCCATGCCTCAGTTTCCCCACATGAGGGAAGAAATGCTGTCTCACCGAGCAGGAGATGGGAGGATGCTGGGCTCCTACGAGGGCTTGCAAATGGTGGGCTCCTGCACAGATGGGAAGGCAGCGGGGCCCGCGGTCCTTGTGGCTGGTCCCTGCTACCCCTCATCAGGTTGCCTTCAGTGCAGTGTTCAGGAGAAACAGCCCCAACACCTCCGCCTCAGGGATGAAAATGACGATTGGGGCACAGCCGTTGGAGAATCCTAGGCAGCATTGGCAGGTGGAGCCATCCGGGACCCTAGAGGTGACTGAAGGTGAGGTCCCCTGAACAGCACCAGGGAGAATCCTCCCAGGAAGCCTGAGCTGGCTGAGGGTGCTCAGAGGGAGCACATGGGTGGCCCTGGATGACGCCACCCTGGATGATGGCGCCCCGCCCCATGGGAGAGAGGGCTCTAACCTGAGGCCCTTGCCATCTCTGAGGGCCCAGCCTCCATTTTCGCTGCTCAGGCCCCTGCTGAGCCAGCTGGGAGGTGTTTGGAATGTCACCTGATTCTCTCTCTTCCTTTTAGAGAACTGAGGACAATTTCTGTCATCCCATGCAGGGGACACACAGATGACCATATCTGTGTGAACACCAGGATAAATGGATTTGGAGGGCATTTCTGTGAGTACTTAGGTTCCCTTTATATAAAACAATTCAAGAAAATAAGACACCAGTTCTCAGAGACTCTCGGGTAGGCATCAACTGCCAGATGGGTGAATGGGACTTTACTTTGCACAGGGGTGCCACTAACCCAGTCCATGGGTGGTTCTTAGTGGTCACAGATCTTTGCGGGCTTCCCCACTGTGACCTTAGGAACCCTGCTGTGTCCCCTGAGCCATGGTTTGTAGCAGTGGCTCCCCATCATGCCTTCCCGCGGCCAAATCAGGTTTCACGCTGAGAAGAGCTACGTGGCTCTGCTGACCCGCACACAGTGACCATCTCCCTTCTCAGTTTTGAGGTCATCGTCTGCATGGAATTTCAGTTGTGCAAGTACATGGTAAAAAAAATTTAGGAAGCCTTTCAGAGCGTATTTACAATCTGCAGGGCTTGTCAGCTGTGGGAGAGTCTGGTAGCCCTTTTCTTTACTGATACCCTCAACGCCGACACTGCCATCACCGAGGTGCGTTCTGAACTGTCGAGGACTTTTTTTGCTGGGGTCTCACCGTCCTGAGGCTGTCAGTGTGGGGCACACAGGTGTGCTTGGAACAGTCTCTAGCATCCAGCTGGGAGGGGAGCGTCACCGTCAGGCCACACCACTGCTGTGCCCCCCCCCCCCCCGGCTGCTACAGATGAGGACACAGAGCCGGGTGGAGGGACACCAGCACCGCTCAGACTCCCGAGCTGAACAGTGCCTACTTCCCAGCTGCTCTGGGTCTTTCGTCGCTGCTGCCTCCATGGTGGCTGGCTGCAGAGGACCAAGGTGCCTGGGCAGGCTCCTCTCCCCACCAGACCCTCCTGCACCCTGTGCTTTGGAGTCCTTGGCTTCCGGCTCAGGGACGTGGTCTCAGCATCTGCCGCCCAGGCCAGGATCGGGCTTCTTTGTCTGCAACAGCCTTGTCTACTTGTGTCACTTGCCTACGGTGACAGCAGAGGTGAGTGGTGGCCTCACAGCATCTGTGTCAGGTCCTGCTTGCCAAGCACCTGCTCCCTCCTGCCGGGGGATGACCCCAGCAGGCTTGGGCAGCAGCTGCCAGGTGGCCCGTGTGCACAGCCCCTCTCTGCAGATAGGGAAACCGAGGTCTTCTGTGGACACTGCACACCTCAAGGCCCCCCTGGCAGGTGCCACTGGGGCCCTAGAGTATCAGTGGGGTCGAGGCACCTGTCACAAGGCTACACCTCCCCGAGAGGCTTGGGCAGGAGGAAACCTTGAATAAAGCTCAGGAAGAACAGTTCTGTTCTTCTATTTTCCCAGGACACCAGTGCTTCCACACTTTGGGAATGTGTTGTTTTTGAGCCTGAGCCCTGGACTTCGATCAAAGAGGGTGCACTGTTTACCTTGAAAGTGTTTGGCCAGATTCGATCAGCAGAATTTCAGGTGCTGTGACTCAGCCCTTCCCTGACTGCCACCATCTTCCCGGTATGACTGCAAACACGGTGGACCCAGCCCCATTCTCAGGACTTGCCTCTTAGGAGGACACTGACCCTCTGAGGCGGTCAGGACTACGATTTGGAATGAGACATATCCCAGCTGCTCAGAATGATCCTGGGCAAACTCCTTATCTCAGCTGCTCATATTTAAAATGGGGATAAGGAGGATGGTGTGGTCACCACCCCAAGGCACTGTCAGGATGACAGGAGAACATAGAAGGTGTGGGCAGGGCCCCAAGCAGGGGGTCTGGCACAGATGTGAGCATTTGCGGGGAGCTAGTTGGCCGATGTTCCCTCGGCCTCCCCAGAAGTCACCTACGACTTTGGTGGAAGGTTCCCGAGCCCACGCCGCTCCCTGTCCTAC
Organism: Aplodontia rufa; assembly: GCA_004027875.1. NCBI lineage: Eukaryota > Metazoa > Chordata > Mammalia > Rodentia > Aplodontiidae > Aplodontia > Aplodontia rufa. The sequence continues at coordinate 31,925 of PVKS010020201.1, read as the reverse complement.
ATACCTGCCTCTGCTCCCTGCACTGAAGGAGCAGGACTTGCGCCTTGTGGAGTTGATGCCCTTGGAACCAGACACAGCGAGGGAGTGGGGGACGGCCTTGCCGGCACTCCTGCCAGGGCTGCCTGAGGCCAGGTGCCTCCTGGACTCACCTGGCCGCGGCTCTGGCCCCCTCTGTCTTCCGTAGCCCTGGTTCAGTGCTTACTGCAGAGGGAGCTCAGAGCCCTTGGCTGCCAGTTGCCCTCAAACAGGATGAGCCAGAGGGATTCTTCTTTCTGTGGCCAGGTAGGAGGTCCTATCTGGACAGTGCTGAGAGCCAACTTGGAAACACCAGGTGAGCTACACTGAGTTGTCAGAGGCCCACCACTGCATGAGGCCTGAGACACTGAGGGTGCCCTGGGTCCCCTCCAGAGGGCAGAGTGCCAGGGACAGCAGTGGTGTGCAGGTGTGTGCAAAGCCCGGGACGTGCCTCACAGCCAAGGCAGAAAGACGTCTAGGGGTGGGGGATGAGTGTCTCCAGAGTGCATAACCCAAAGTATGGCATTTGATCTGCTCCCCGAAGAGTGAGCCCTGCAGAAAGAAGCTGCTGGAACAGTTTCCCCGTAGGGGAGAGCAGGTAGGGGCTGAGAGAGTTAGACTGGAGGCTGGGCATGCCAGGCAGTGGCCCTTCTGGCCCGGATTGCTCATCTGTGAGCTGGGCTAACCCTGCACTTTACTGTGACTTGGTAATGATTCTCCTCTTCTGTTGTCATTAGGGCCGGCTGCTGTGGGGGATGTGGGGGCAGCCTCAGCAGTCTGCCTGCTCTCTGCTGGGCTCTGGGTTTGGGGGTGGAGCTGTCGTGGTGAGGGCCAGCAAGGCAGGCTGGTGAAGTATGCCTCGCAGCTCTCACCTTCCTGCAAGGAAGAAAACCGCAGGAGCTGGAGCAGTGGCTCAGCACTAGAACACTTGCCTGGCGTGCGCAAGAGAGGACCCGGGTTTGAACTCCAGCACCACATACACAGCTAAGTATTGGAAAAACAGAAACCAGATTTTTAAAATAAATAAAACTGACTCTTAAAATAAAAATGGGTTGGGCATTGGCTCAGTGGTTGGAGCATTTGCCTGGCATGTGTGAGGACCTGGGTCTGAGCCCCAGCACCACATGTACAACTAGGTGTTGGAGAAACAAAGGCCACATAAAAAAAATAAAGTTGATTCTCTCCCCACTTTAGAAAAAAAGAAAGAAAGAAAAGGAAAAAGAAAAAGAAAAGATCCAGGCATAGCAGTCAGGGAGGCTGGTGCATGGGCATGGGTCAGCCTGGGGTGGGGCACCAGCTTTGGGAACCTGGGTCCCTGAGCACTGATGCAGCTGATGGGCTTTATGACAGGAACTTGATTCCTGAGTGCAGTTCTGGCTCAACTTGTGTGGACTCAGAGCTGCTGACAGGCAGTGGACCCAGGGGAAGGACCTTCTAGCCAGTTGGACCAGAGACCTTGAGGACTTCCCAGATGCATACATGGCTGCCTTGACCTTGAGGAGGGAGATGCTGCCATTCGCTGCACATGTCAGAGGGAGAATTTCTTGGGCTGATATTTGCTGGGGCTTGTAGAGGCCAGGTAAGTAGGCTCCCAGCCTCCTGGTACATACAGGCAAGACCTTCATTCCAAGGAGAAGAGAATGTTCCCTGCCCTGAACCCCAAACTACAGAGTGAGAGTCACAGAAGCCCACACCGCGCGGAAATGGTTATTGTAAGCTGTGGCTGGTGGCAAAGGCCGGACCTTTGTTCCTGAAGCCCAGCCTGGCTGCTGCAGCTGGAGGTCCTCTGCACCCTGCCACCTCCTTCCAGCCTCAATGACACGGATTGTCTTGTGCGTGAATGCTCCCAGGACTTCCAAGTCTGCTATTGATTTTCCAACTGCAAACAAAAATGCATTCATTCTCCAGACCTCGCCGTACCCCTACATTATCCACTTAGAGTCACATTACAAAAATAGCTTCAGCTTTGCTTGAAATATTGGACGCATCCACCCTGACAGCGAGCCTCTGTGTGGCTGCATAGCGTGGCTCCGGGGCATAGCTCTCACACGGAGGTGTGCACACTCGTCGCTCCGTTACTCCCGTCACTCTGGCATAGGCCAGGAGGTAGGGATTCGAGTTTGCCTCCAGGAAATGATGGGGGATGGGACGATAACAAGGCTTCCCAGAAAGGCCCGACCTGCTTCCCAGGCCCTCGAATTCCTTTGGTTTGAGGGAAGAGTCCATTTTCTGGCCCCAAGGAGCCTTCCCGGGGCTGCCTGGTGGGAGCAGGCTGGCTGACGACCTTGCTCCTCTCTCTCCTGGGTGCCCACAGGCGTCGCTGGGGAGCTCTTGAGCATGCAGTCTGACTCTGCTGAGGACTTCCCAGCTCCCCAGGGGATTCCAACAGGCAGGCAAGGCTGGGATGCACTGCCCCAGAACCACGGCTTGTGACCCAGTAATTCCTGCCCTTAGGAGGGAGAGGGGCATCAGAGCAACCGCAGGGAGCCTCAGCAGGCCCTGTATCTAGGGCACAACTGCAGATTCCCTTCTCTGCTGGGACCTCCCTAGACCCTGGTGGCCACCCTGTCTGCTGCTTGGGCACTCACCTGCCACAGTGCTCCCATTACAGCAGACCTGACTGTGTCCCCAGCCTCAGGACCCTCTCTGTGCTCTTAAGACAAAACGCAGAGTACTCTGTGTCAGGTTGAGGCTGAAGCCGGTCCCCAGGGAGGGACCTGGGAAAGTTCCTGAAGCTCTCTGTGCTTAGCCTCCTCCCCTGGAAACCAGGAGTGCGTGTGGAGCCCACTTTAGGGGAGGCCTGAGGATTAGATGATCGCTCTGGTGTGTACGTGGCAGGTCTAGGAGGCCTGGAGCTCTGCATGGCACCTTGTGCTTCTTCCCCAGGCCGCCTACCCCGACTCCAATGCCTCTCCGTGTGTCTCTGATGCGTAAATCCTCCGAGGCAGGAATCGGAGCTTGCTCTTGCACTGAGCTGCGGAGTGGAAGAATTTTGCAGCTGCCAAAGCTTATGGTCTCTTGCCCTTCACCCTGGCTTGGGTGGGGCCGTGGCCCACGCCCATGTTGACTTCTGGTAGGTAAAGTTGCGCCGTCCACTGCGCCTCTCCGAGCTGTCTTGCCTCGGCTCTGCCCTGAGCGGACCTGGCTGTTTGGGTCCTTGTCCCCATTGGAGAGGGCTCTGCCTACACAGAAGCTCTCCTCTTTCCTTAGGCGCACACACCCCGCTCTCACTTCTTTTCATTATTTTACCGGTGTGAAATTCCCGTAAGGTAAGTCTAGCCGCTTTAACCATCGCCTTCCTGGTTCTGTCGAGTCACTCCTCCGTATTTCCTTGAGGTTTGCTGAGCTTCCTGAAATGCTTACTTTGAATTCTCTGGTAGTGCACGCACCTCCCTCTCCATGGGGTGGTTACGGGGACGTGGCTGTGTCCCCTTGGCTTTCCATGTTTCTGGTTGCCTCGCATTGATGTCTGACATTGCAAAATGAAGACAGTCTTTGAAGATGAGCATCGTCTGGGAAAAAATCATGATATAAAATTGAACCACTCCGTGCAATTTAGCTCGTTTATAATTTCAACCACCATTTCTACCTACTTCCAAAACATCTTCCTCACTCCAGAAGGAAGTCCTCTCTTAAGAGAGTTAGCAAATTTTCTTACTCCTCTCTCTCCAGTCCCTGCAAGCCCCCAAGCTGCTTTCTGCCTCTACCGATGTCTCTATTCCAGGCAATTCACATAAATGGAATCCCACAATAGCCGAGCTCTGGCGCCTGCCCCATTTGCTTAGCCCAGTGTATTTGAGGGTCAGCCACCTTGTGGCATGTCAGGACTTCATTCTTTTTGATGACTGAATAGTATTCCAGCGTGCGGATAGGCCCTGTGTGTTTATTCCCTCGTCTGCTGATACGCCTTTGAATTGTTCCCGCCTTTTGGCTGTTGAGTAAGCCTGCTGGGAATCCGTGTGCACCCATCTTTGCTGGATCCTGCTGTAGATTCTCTTGGGTGCATGCTCAGGAGTGAACCTTTGGGTCAAACCTTACTCTAAGTGTCACCGTTTTAGGAACGCCAGGTTGTCTCAGTAGCTGGGCTGTGCTACATCCCACTCCTTTGGTTAGTGTTTATCTTCGGCTTCACCCAAACGTGGACAGACTTCTCCCCTAATCCCAACTCTTGGGTGGACCATGGTTGGACACATGGGTGGCTGGAGTGGACCATGGCCCAGTCACCTGCAAGCCAGATGGCACTGGGGAAGTTGCCCAGCCATACTGAACTTCAGCTGCAGTCAGTAAGACAAGGTGACACTGGTGTCCCTGCTGCCATGAGGATGACCTGAGCTATCAAACTGTATGTCTTAAGGAAGGGCCCTGATGCTCGTGGGTGTTGGCTCAGGCCTGCAGACCGTGAGCTGTCATCGTTCATGAAAAGCCAGGGTGGACACAGGAGGAGCAATGGAGAGCCTCTCACCCAGGAGCCAGGCCAGCTAGCAAGAAGAACCCCCCGCCCCAGCACTTAACTGGCTAGTACCACCGGTCCTGAGAGTGGCACACAGCAGCCCGTGAGACAGAGTGAAGCTGGACGTCACTGAGCAAAGAGCCACCTGGAGGGACTTCACATCACTGATGTGTGATGTGGAACCGTTAGTGCAGAGACCTGGACTGAGAGGATGTCCAGCCATGCGTCTGAAGCCACTCAGCTCTCCACACCTCGGTAACACAGCTATTTCTCTCCCGTTTGACAGATAGGTGAACTGAGGCTCCGAGATGGAGGGCGTCCAATGGTGGGGGTTCCAGGATCTGGAGCCAGGTGAATCTTCCCCTCGCATCTAGCCAGAGTTCCTGAGTTTGCCCTTAGAAGCTTCCAGTCCTACACTGCCTCCCACCTTCGCAGCCCTGGGACCCTTTGTTCCCGCTGAGGCTACGGCAGAGTTGGGGCGTCCTGGATGCCCAGGGACTGCTTGGGTTTTCTGAGAATCTCTGGTCGCTATTTGTTTTTGCCCAATTGCAAGTATTTTCTTTTGCTTTGGATGGAAAAACAAACCTTTCTGTTGTTGTGAATATTTCAAAAGGACCGGCTGAGCCACAAGATATCCGCTGGAATGCCACACCGGGAACATAGCGTCGCTTCAGATGTATTGATCTTTATCAGCATTTGACCTCATGTATTTATGAAAAACAGCTGACTCCAAATATGGCCCAAGTGATAAGTGACCCATGTGTCCAAAATGTGGCAGGACCTCTCCTGCCTGTTCCCCAGGGGGCTGTAAAATGGAGCCTCTTCTGGAACGGGGACCTGTGTCTGGGATTAGTGAAACCAGCACCAGCACATCCGCTCTGAATCCACCCAGGCAGGGGAGCGCTGGCGTCTGAGATGCTGGGGAGCCAGGAAGTCATGGTCAAGGTCAGGAGGAGCCGCCTTGAAGTGGACGTGAAGGGGAGCTTGGTTCAGTGCATCAGAACCACAGGCCTGTCTTCTGCACCCAGGGTGTCCTTGCTGAGGAAGGGGTCAGGTGCTCAGGACACTGGGGAGGAGTGGCCATCGACCCTATGAGAGGAGCCACTAGGCTCCATGGAAGGGGGCGGATGCCCCACACACATTTGGCAAGAGTTTCTGGGAGCCTCAGCCCCGCACTCATGTGGGGAGCTGCCACCCCCATCCTGACTCACTGGCAGCTAGGAGCCTAGATGTGGACACCACCACTCGTGCTGACACCTGCCCTCCCCCAGCTTCCCAGAGAAGCCAAAATCCAGAAAGCCACTTGGACAATGTCTTGTACACACATGGAAAAGCTCTGTTTTCCTGTGGGAAAAACACTTGGCAACATCAGAATGTTCCTAAGGGTGTGGGCGACTCTGGAGGGTCCCAGACAGGTGTCACGTGCCGTCACGTCTGACCTGAGATGTCACTTGACATTCCAGATCATCAGCAGAACTTCCCAGAGTAAGAAGTGGCATTCATTTGCAGCACTGCTTGGCTGGTGGGACCTGTCCCCACAATGGGGCGTCACCCAGCCGTGGAAGGGAGCTAAGTGCCGATGTGGGCGGCTCTGCGGAGGAACCTCAAACACGCTCCGTGAGAGAAGCCGGGCGCCATATGGATCCACTTAAGCGAAATGTCCAGGACAGGCGAATTCGTGAAGACAGAGAGGAGATTAGTGGTTGCCAGGCTGGGGGGCTGGAGGACTTCATGGGGTGATGACTACGGGGTGCTGGGTTTCTTTCTAAAGTGATGAAAATGCTCTGAAATTGACTAAAATTGTTCTGAAATTGTGACGGCTGCGGGACTGTGAAACACCCAAATCCGTCAATTGCACTGTTAGGGTGGGAGCTGGGTGGCATGCCGGGGACATTCCCGTGGAGCTGCTAAAAGATTGGGGAGTCGCTGAAGCTCAGTCCTTTTGTTCAGCATGGCTCTGGAGACTTCCTGGTTGTGAGCAGGGCGGGCAGCCCCACATGTCCCTGCATGGAAGGGCTCCCAGAGGGCCCTGGCCTGGGAAATGGCCTCAGCTGTGCATGGGCTACCGAGCCCGTCCCCAGCCACACAGTGCTGCCTCTGCATCTCTCCTGCTGGTGTCTGGAGGGCCAGGACAGCAGGCTCCATGAGGCCTCTTTGTGTAGACGCTGTGCTCTTCTTGATGGACAAATCGACCACATCCTGAGCTCCCGGGCACCCTGTGAAACCTGCTTCCCCCTTCCCTCCCTTCAGGTGCAGCCTGGTGACCAGCACAGATCAGGCCATGATGGGAGGCACAACTTTGTGGAGTCTTGTGGCTGACGGTCTCAGCCACCCTCATGGCTGGCCTGGTGAACCTTCTGGCTCTTCCTAGTGCCCAGCACATTGTAGCTGGAGGCAGCTTCCCTTCTTGTCATCCTCATGCCTGGTGGTGCGACTGAGAGCTCACCCTGTCCTCCCAGCCTGGAGCCTGACCACGTGCACCGAGCCCTGGCCAGGGCGGCTTCCTTGCCCCCGGAGCTCAGCCTCTCCCAGCACGTCTTCAACATGTGGCTTGAATGCTGGCATCTCCAACGGACAGAATCTTGCCTCTAGTTTTCTCTTATGCATTACAGCAAGTGTCCAGAAAATGAGGGCAGATGCTGGCTCCCCACTGTCCAGACACGGTCATGCTTCTCCAATGGATCAGCTCTGTGCTGAAGGATGGGCCCGGGTCTCAAATGTGCACAGATCCCAAGGGTGTGGAGACACAGGTGAGGATTCCCTTGGGGAGCTCGGCGGTCACCCTGGGTGGAGCAGCGTCCCATCTCCAGCTGCCGAGGTTCATCGCACCTGTGGCTCAGTGTACTCGGGTCCTGTGGTCACCGACCTGCCCAGAGCAGCCGTGCCTGGCTCCTTCATTTTGCTGTCAAGCTTTCCCCATGAAGAGATCACGAGCTCCTCCCTGATCCACTGTGCCCTGGTTGAGCTGCGGTGCTGGGGACGTGGGGGATGTGTTCTGGTCAGCACCCGGGCCCCTGGTTAAGCACACTTCTGGGAGCGGCGCTGCTGGGGTGAGGGTGTGCTTGTGCAGGTGTTGGGGGCTCTGCCAGCAGCTCACCCGTGTCCCCGGTGCTCCGCAGCCAGGCTCCACTTGGAACTGTATGGCTCTTGCTGCATGTAGTGTCACGGTCACTTTCCTGATGACCAGGAGCCACGATCGCTTCCTCGCGTTGGCTGTTCAGTCCTGTCTACCTGGACGCGTGGCAGTGCAGCTGAGGCCCTCCTGCCTTTCCTGCATGGTGCAGCCCCTGGTGCCCGTGTTCCTGCTGCTGCATGCTTGCTGGGCAATGCCCCGCAGGCTCATGTGGCGAAGTCCCCAGGGCGGTGCTGCGGGGGGGACCCCTGAGAGTGAGGCTCAAGGAGGATGGCAGGCCCTCGTCCCTGCTCCCGCTCTTCTCATCCCGGCAGCGAAAAGCTTTGCTCCACCACACTCCGCCTGCTGCACCACCTCGCCAGGGCCCAGAGCGACAGGGCCAACCGTCCTAGACTGGGAGCTTCTGAGCTGTGAGCCCAAGTGGGCGCCTCTCTTTATAAGTTGATGGCCTTGGACACTGTTATGGTGACGGTGGCTGACAGCCATGCCTGAAACCACCCATCTTCTTGTTTCAAATAATGAAACCCTATTAACTATGGACTCCCTCCCTTCCTCCAGCTACCCCTACTGCCCCGCCATCCTGTCCAGGCATCCCACCCCTGCCTCCCGTGCACCCTCGCACCGCCACGCCACACTCCCCTGTGTCTCACACCACGCTCACACCCGACCTCCCATCCACCACTCTGAGTCCAGCCCAAGGGCACCCAGCTTGGAAGTACTGAGTGAAATTCTCACCCTGATCCACCTCAAACCACACGCTTTCCCCTGGGAAGCGGGAGCAGCCCACTTGTGTCCCAAGTGTCCTCTCCAGCCCTGGTGATATGTGTAGTCAGCCAGGATGGGGTGCAGTGACCAGTTGACCACTTTCTGCCAACAGCAGCGCCAGCGTTGGAAGGGGGACTCAGTGGCTGAAGCGCTCAGGAGCACGAGGCCCCACTGTGTGCTGTAGACTGAGCAGCTGGAAGCCACCCATGGAGACCGTGCAGATAGCATGGAGCTGTCCACGGCTGCAGGCCGACCTCACCCCAGCCACACATGGTTATCTCCATGTGACAGACCTTCCAAACACGGCACTGTCGCCGTGGAAAGCAAGATAATCCCTGGCAGCTGGGGATCTGACTCACTTATTGTTCCTGCTCGTGGACAACTTAGGAAATCCCTCCAACCAAGGCTGCCATGGGTGTTGGCGAGTGGGCCCTGGTGATCCCAGGCTGGCCAGACTGCCGCCTCCTCCTGGCCTCCCCTGGAAGGAAAGACCCCTGTCCTAGCTCTCCAGCCACGGCGTTTGGATGAATGTGGGTGAAGTCTGCCTTCTGAGACATAAGAAAGAGGCGTTGGGTCAGCAGTCTGGAGGCTCCGTGGAGGGAAATGAAGGTGCCGCTGCTGCGGTAGGCAGTGGGGATGGGTGGGGAAGGAGGGGGAGGGGGAGGGGAGGAAGAGGAAGGAGGAGGAAACGGAAGGAGGTAGAGAAAGAGGAGGAGGAAGAAGAGGGGAGTGAGGAGGGGAGGGGAAGAAGAGGGGAAGCAGAAGGGGAAGGGGGGGAAGGAAGGGGAGGAGGAGGGGAGGAACAGAGGAAGGAGGAGGAGGAAGAGGGGAGGAAGGGAGGCAGGGGATGAGGCGCGCGACTTCCCTTTGGGTCTGGGACCTGGGCACCACTTCCCCTCACATCCCATTGGCAGAATTCAGACATGAAGCCATAGCCCAGAGGTCTTGGGTGCCCCATAAGGAGGGGGGCTAAGATGCTAAGTTGTGGGGAAGGAAGGCTGCATGCTGGTTGCAGTCCCTGTTTGAGCTTCAGAGAGTGGAGGTGGAGAGAACCAAACCTGTACAGGGCCCCTTGGCTTGGCTTTGGCTGGGACTGGCCACCCATGTAGAGAGCCAGAGCGCTGCGTGCAGTGCGGCCCCTGCAGCTGAGGGCATCCTCTGCCTCCCCCCGGGTGCTCTGCTGCTGCCGTGTCCTGGCCCAAGCCCCCCAGGTCCAGGCCAGGCTGAGTGCAGCTGCTCTGCCGGCGGGGACCTCAGGACACCAAGGCAGCCACTGTGGACAACTGGGGCCTGGGGCCTTGTGGGGGGGGTGTGCTGCACAGCACCCTGTGGAGTTTCCCGCTGGAGCGCAGGGGGCTGGGGTGCTGGGGCACAGTCCCCAGGGTTTTCCAGGTCATTCTCCTGTTGGAGCAACAGGGGTTCCTGCCTGGTCCCTCTGAGCTGGCCTCCCCCTGAGGGCACAGGCCTCATTGCAGAGGAAGCCACCTTGCTCCAGTGCGACCTCATCTCAACAAATTTCATTTTCAAGGGACCCTGTTTCCAAATTAGGGCACACTCTGAGGTGCTGGCAGCTGTGGGGACAACACCTGAATCTGGGGGACATGATTTGACTTTTAACAGGATAGGAGAAGGGGACAGAGGGGTCTGCCAGGGACCAGAGCCACCCAGGAGGCAGGTGCAGGCTTGCCCTGGGCACCCATGGGCACGACACCAGCCCGTGTGGGTTTCTCTGGAAACACTTGCACAGAGGGTGGGGCCTGTGGGAGCTGGGCTTCTGTCCACCCCTGCAGAGCTTACTAATGCCTGGGTTCCACTCCTTGAGGGTGGGACAAACCCCACCCCAGCCCAGGCTGGGTCCTGAGTGAGCTCTGTGGGCAGCTGGCTACCTGTTCCTGATGGAGAGCGGGACCCCTGGTGGGCGGCTCTGCCAGTTTTCAACCTGGGGCGAGGAAGGCTGCTCACCCCAGCAGGAACGCGGCCTGAACCTGGTCCAGGGCTCTCCAATCCCTGGATCCTGTCGCTAGCCATCCTCCTCTCCTGGGAGAATGATCCATTTAAAACTCTGAGCTGTCTAGACTTGTTATCTGGCTGCTAATTCCTGAGAGTGAGCGGGCAGCAGCGGGCTGTGAGATAGCAAGGGGGTGAAGTCATTGGCGTAAATCCTGAGGCAGGAAGTCCATTCCAGGGGACGATGGATGAGTGTGGGCTGGTGCCCGCGCGGGGCAAGATAACGCGTCTAGACTCCACTGGCCATTTCCTCCCCTTCCCCAGTGTCCCGGCCATGCCCTCCTCCTGCTCACTCGCCCACGCCCCCTCCCAGGAGAAGCCCCTCTGGGGAAGCTTGGGAGGGCCGGGCGGCTCTGGATCTATGCTGGGTGTGGGTCCATTGCTAAGCCCAAGCAACTGCAGGGCCCCAGAGGCCTTTCTGGAAAGGTCACGCCGGTCTCTGTCACTTTGTCATTTCAGAGAGTTCACTGGGTTAGGGGAAAAATGACGTTTTCTCTCTCCTGTATCCAAAGGTCACTGGGAGGCCGGTGGGCGGTGGGACTGGAGGACGCAGCTGATGTCGAGCAGAGCGGAGTTCCCTGAGCGGGGAAGGGCCTGGGCGAGCCTTATCTGAGACAGCCCGGTCTGTGCACCAGGAATGGCCTCCAGTCTCAGGTTTCCGGAGGCAGAGGCTCATTCCACCCGGCCCTGTGCACACCGCCAATCCTGAGTCCTGGAGCTGGGGTCGGGTGAGAGGTCAGAAGGTCACTTGGTTCAGCCCCCTGCCTCCAGGCAGGGTCCCCACAGCAAACAGGGTCTTGTGTGCTTCAGCACTCAAGGGCTCGATGGGGACCAGGGAGAGGAAATGGCCCATGGGCCTCAAGTGTGCTGAAGCGGTATCCCTACCAGCTGCTGTGGGTCTCTGGGCCTCCACAGTGCTGTGAGGTTTGGACAGCTGAGCCATCGGGGAACGCTGATGTGTCCAGATAGCCACAGTCCCACAGCCCCGCACACCTGTGACACCAGTCCAAGCACATCGAGCACTTGCCTGGCACCTGCTATACCTGGTGGCCACACACATTTAATCATAAGGATAATGCCAATCCTGCAAGGCAGGGATGTCACCATCCCAGATGCAGGCTCAGGGAAAAAAGCACCTACCTTGTTTGTCAAAGGCAGAGTGTGAGTGTGCAGCTGGGTGGGGCTGAGCTCAGGGCTCTAGAGTGTGCAGCAGGGCTGGGGCTGAGCTGAGGGCTCTAGAGTGTGCAGCAGGGCTGGGGCTGAGCTGAGGGTTCTAGAGTGTGCAGCAGGGCTGGGGCTGAGCCGAGGGCTCTAAAGTGTGCAGCTGGGCGGGGCTGAGCTGAGGGCTCTAGAGTGTGCAGCTGGGCGGGGCTGAGCTGAGGGCTCTAGAGTGTGCAGCAGGGCTGGGGCTGAGCTGAGGGTTCTAGAGTGTGCAGCTGGGCGGGGCTGAGCTGAGGGTTCTAGAGTGTGCAGCAGGGCTGGGGCTGAGGGTTCTAGAGCATGCAGCTGGGTGGGGCTGAGCTGAGGGTTCTATAGTCCAGCAGGGGTGGGATCTGACCCTGGAGCACATCTCCTGCCGTCAATTGTGTGTGCACTGCCTTCAGAGGTCTCTGGATCCAGCTTATCCCATTGCATGGGTGGGGTGGCTAAGAGTAGCCCAGCTTACAGGGCCAGCCCTCATCTCTAGACTCCAAGTGCCCCAGCAGGCCCTTCCTGCCCCCTTGTGCTGTCCCCATGGCAAAAATCTAACCTCTCTGTATGGCCTATCTTGCCCCCAGGATCCCACTTGCCTTGCCTCTGTCGAGGAGAGGTAAGCATGTGTCCTGTGCCTGCCACAGACACAAGGGAAACTTCTCTGTGAGTGACAGGTGTCAATGTCAGCAAGAGGAGCTGCAGATGCTGGAGGATCCTAAGGTGCACTCAGCTGTGGACAGATGGGAAGTAAACCCCAGAGAAGGGGATGGCAGGGACTACTAGGAGGGGAAAGCAGGGGAAAGACCCAAGAGTAAGTGGGATCTCGGATGACCACAGCAGGGGGCGCTGCCTGCCACAGGGGTCAGTGGATAAGCCATTGTGTAATGATGAACCTGTCCGTAAGGTGTAGTTAGGTAGATTATGAGCCAGCCACATGAGAGAATAGCATGCAGCCATGAAAAAGAACAAAGCACTCTTTTTATAGAGACATGGAATGGCCACCAAAATTGATAAATGAAAAACAGGGTGCATAGTGTGTTCACACATACACAGGTGTGTGTATATGTGTGTATGCATATTGTCTATATGTGTGCATGTAGATTTACATGCATATAAAGATATGCACTTACCCACCTCTATGCGTACAATTATACACTTCCGTACTAAAAAGTCCCCAGACACTGGCATCCCTGGGAAGGTGGCTGGGAACAGGTGCGAGGGAGGTAAGCTTTGTAGTTTGGATTTCTAACTGTGAATGTATGACGTGAAGACCCTGCCTATCAGTGTTGTTCTCTTGGATGACAAACAGACCCTGTTCTCTTGCCTCTCTCCAGGTGTCCTGCATCTGGGGTGGAGAGAGTCCCAGTTCAGTGCCCAGGTGGAACTTGGCGACACCCCACACCTGGAGGGCCATATAGAAGCCACAGAGTCCTCAGGCCCATGGCACCTGAGGTCGGTATGGTGCTAGTTTAGCAAAAAAGTTTTCTTGAGAAGTTTAAAGGCCTCTCTGAGCAGGAGCTGACTCCTGAGAGGGTGGGACCCCAGTTTTATCCCTGCCCCCCAAGGTCTTGGGTGCTCTTGTTTGCCTTTCCAAGAGGCAGGGTCAGAGGTTATCTACGGGTGGGCAGGTGGGCGACCTCGGGCCCCTCCCCACAGCATCTGCTGAAGCCATCAAGGGTGGCCTTCCTTCTCAGCAAGGGTCCATGTCTCTGTAGCACCCAGCTCAGGTTTCTGACCTCGACCTCCAAGCCTGCAGACCCAGCTGAAAGGGCTTCTCCACACTCAAGCGGGGGGCAATGGTAAGAGGGACAGACAGTGGCAGAGGAGCAAAGGGGTCCTCTCCCTCAGGAGGAGATCTGAGGCCCTGGACGGGGGGCGCTGCCCACACGGTGTGCAGGTGGGAGGCGTCATCTACTCTGGCAGGAGCTCTAGGGTGACACCAACAGATGGCAATGAGTGCCATGAGAGGCCCAGGAACGGAGCCCAAAGAGCCAGGGCCCTGGGGACTAGAATCCTGGTCCAGACTCTGGGAGCCCCCCATGCTGTGCCATCAGCAGTCCCTGCCATGGGCTCTTGGAGGAGTGTGGCAGCGAGGGGGCCTCTGCATTCACACCTAGGAAGTGGACTAAGGAGCCCTCCTTCCTGAGAGGTGGTGGGTGTGGCTGGGAGGATGCAGAGCCTTGGGGCCCAGATGGCCAGCAGGACAGTGGCTCCTTTGAGGCCACATTGCCAGTCAGGCACCCTGCCCGGAGCTCTGTCCTTGCCAGTGTGGGGACAGTCCCTCTGCAACCCCTCCCCCACTTTACAAATAGGGTAGTTGAAATGCAGGTTAGTGGAGAAACTGCAGGGTGCAGAGCCAGTGCAAGGCAGCCAGGGTCCACACCCTGGCCCAGGCACAGCCAAGCCTGTCCCCAGCCCGTCACCAAGGCAGGCACGCAGCTCTAAGTTTGAGCAGAAGGGCTGGGGACAGTCTCCAGCTGGCCATCCCTCTCCTCCCCAGCTCCGGTCTGCAGGTGAGCCTTGCTGGCAGCCCCCTGTGTGTTCCCAGACGCCCTTGAACCTGGAGGAGGCTTGGAGGAGGCCCGGGTGGAGGCGTCCATCCTCTCCGCAATCTCCAGGGAGATTTACGCGGCTGGCACCTGGCCTGCATGAGCACACTTCCTCGGCTTCCATTAATCCCGCTCTGCGGCTTCTGACGGCTCTGAGCCTCCTCCGCCTGCCGGCCGAGACCTCACGCCAGAGAGGACGCCTTATCTGCGGGGAGACCTTGGCGCTGCCCAGGACTCCCGTCCGGGAAGGGCCCACGCCTCCTGGAGGCCCGGGTGGAGGCACTGGAGAGAGGGCCCTGCTGCCTAGCAGGACGCACAGCTGCAGTCACCCAAGTCCCCACAATCACGTTCACTCGGAATTCACAAACAGCCGCGTGGTACTTCATTCCTGTTGCATGCTCTCCTTTGAGAGCAACACAGACTGCCCCCTTTTCTCCGGGAAGAGACGGGGCGGGAGGCTGCTGCAGTAGCTCACCTGCGGTGCTGAGTGCAGGCACGCACCAGCCCGGGCGCCCGTTGCCTCGTTGGCTGGGGGGTTGGGGTGCGGGGCTGGTCTTCACCTCCCGCAGTCAGCACGGTCTGGTGCTTCCGGGAACGGGGCGCACGGTCACTGGCCGTGGTCACCTCTGCTCACTTCAGGGCTGCGTCCTGACGGCTGCGTCCTGAGGTGCAGTGCACAGGCCATGCGGGCTGCCCACCGAAACTTTGGCGCATCCACAGACACGTAAGACAGTCACGCCAGTCAACTCCAGAACCTCCCCATTCTACCTGCTAGGAAATCCCAGCCTTCAGCTACCCCAGGCCCCGCCAGCACCCCTTGCTTCCTGTCTCCTGCGCAGCTCAGTTAACACTCCTTAAAAAGCCCTTGGCTTCCGTGGGCCCCCGCCACACCCCCACATCACCTCTGCCTCTGTGGCTGGTCTAGATGGCTCCTTTGTGGGCTCACACCGGGCAGTTGGGGACTCTCAGCCTGTGCAGCTGCTCTTATGGGAATTCAGACTGGAACGGAGCAGCGTGGCAGGATGGGGTGGCTTGAGGCCCCATGGGGTGAGCAGAGGGGAATAGGCTGGGGGGCAGGTGTGCGTGTGCACGGAGCTGACAGGAGGCCTGAATAGCAGTGGGGTCCGGGCAGGCAGGGGCGGGAAGGTGCTTCAGCTGGGGAAGCAGGACACTCAAAGGATGGAGGTGTGGGATTCCAGGAAGCTGGCCAGCTGCCCAGGGAACCCGTGTGGAGGGCAGGAGGAGATCAGCCAGCAGATAAGGCTGCTGGGACTTGGAGCAGAAGGCTGTGCCCAGCGTCCCCACCATCCTGGGCACTGCCCTGAGTGGACGACGCTAGGAGCTGCTTATGGGGCATGAGGACTCCTGGGTAGAGACTGACGCTTGTTCCTCCGAAGCAGAGGATCTGCAGTTCCTGCTGGGTGCAGCGTGGGGGTGTCTCCAAAGCACCCATGCAACAGGGAAGGCACAACTGTCCTCTGGGAATGTCACCGAATACCATCTTGGCTCATCACATGAGGGTGAAGGGTGAGTCCCAAATCACAGACTCGCAGGGCGCTGCAGTGAAGCATCCCACACAGAGTGGCCCCTTCATACCAACCCAGCACCTCCGTGTGAAACCACGGTTTCATGCGACTTTTTTTACTTCCTCTGGCAGATACCAGCTGGTGGCTCCATGAGCCAGTTTCCTGTTCCTTTTCTTGAAGAGCAGTGGGCTGTTTCCATTTCCCAGGCTCCCTGATGAGGGGTGGTCATGTGACTGAGTCTCACCAGGGGCCCAAGAAAATCTCCTTTGCAAGGCTTTCTCTGCTTTTCCCCTTTCCAGCTGAATGTGAAGACTCTGGGGCCCTGGAGGACCATAAGACAGGATTAGCTCAAGGGGAGAGTTTCCTGTTCAGCCAGGAACACTTGTTTGGACTTCACAGGATGGAGACATGGGATAAGCCCTTGCTGAGTGGGGTCATTTGTTACAGCACCGTGTTATTACCTGGTACATGTCTCTATTTGAACCAATTTGTCTACTAGGAAATCGAACTTGTTCTTCCAGAAGGAATTTGCTGTTACACTATGTCAACTAAAAGTGTACCTTCAAGGTGAGCAGGCATCTTTTGAAGCAGCTCTTGGTATCTCAGCGTTCACTTCTGCCCCGTGAACTCTTATGGTCTGGGGCCCCAGGATGGGAGCATAGATGGCGAGGACAATGGAAAACAAAGACGCAGACCCAGGGCTGTGTGCTGGGCTGCGGTCACATGGGTGGAGCCTACTGCTGGGCTCAGGCAGAGCAGCCTGTGTCTCCATCAGCTGCCACCATCGTAATAACATGCCCCATCCAGGCCGCCTGGAAAGCTGGTGCTGATTTCTCACAGTTCCGCAAGCTCGTGTCTGGTGAGGGCTCTGCTTGGTTTGTGGATGGCGCCTTATCCCTGTGTCCTCACCTGGCGGGGGATGGGAGTCTCCAGTGACCTTGTAAGGACCTGAGTGCCATCATGAGGGTCACCGAAGGCCTCCTCTACACCTAGCTTCCTCCCAAAGGCCACACTGAATCCCAGGACACCAGGGGCCAGGACTTGCACACCCGAGCTGGGGCACCCAGCTCCGCCCCCAGCATGTCGCATCTTGTCCCCTCCATTTTTATCCCAAAGCTTCGCTGTTGAGATGGGCAGCCTCCAGCTTTGGAGTGTAGCCCTGGAAGTGTTGTTCTGGGCTTCCGCGTCTTGAGCGCCACCCCTCGCCAGGTTATATCACCAGCGCCCGGCCGTGCTGGCTCAGGGCTCCCTAGTGGAGAAGGACTCCAGGGACACTGGGGAGTCCTTCACCCTGACTTATTCTTTTATCATAGTGGGGCACTTCAAAAACTGCTTCATAGCCAATGAAATTTGAATCTATCAATGTTATCAGTCTCTAGAATCGATGCTGTGTTTGGCTGATATGAAAGGAACACAGGGAGAGGCTCAGGCACCGGAGATTCAATGGAGGTCTCAGCCAGTCCGGGTGAGGCACGGCCTCCGGTGTCCTGCCTCCACACACCCGAGACTGTGGGGAGACTGGCCAGGCACCTCACAGAGCGCCACCACCCACGGTGCCCTGGGTGCCCAGAGGAGGAACTAGCCCGGATCTCTTTCAGGGCCTCAGGGATGTTCACTACCTGTATATCCATTACTTAGAAAGTCATTACTTACAATGGTGCACCTTGAACTTTGGAAGCAATTTGAGTTTATTTCCTTGGCTGAGCAAATCAACAACAAAAGCCATGTACTTGGTCCCTTTTCTCTTTAAAAATGTCGAGTTCATCACCTGCTTCTAGCCGCCTTCCTCCTTCCTGAGAACTATGAGGCTGCTGGCAGATCCTTCTGTCTCTTTTTCGTGGTGGCCAATTCTCACAGATGTGTCTGCTTCCATAGGAAATGGTTGACGGGGAGGGGCCATCACTCACTCCGTGTGCACCTGCTGCTCCGGGCACATCTGCCTGTCTCCTAGGTGCCCTTGGCATCTGTTATCTGCATGGTTTGGGCAATCTCCCTGCTTCCCAGAGTTGCTGTTTGGGCCACAGATGTCTGGCCACCACGGGGGTTCAGAGGGATAGGGCTCCATGGAAAAGGACTCACCCAACACGCTCAAAATAGTGCTGCCCCCAGCAGCCTGCGAGCAGCAAGGTTGCACGAGGACCCTGCTGAGGCACCATAACAGCCCAGATCATCATTGCAGCCTTAGGGAAGGGGACAGAGACCCAGAAGGAAGAACAAGGATGAGCCCAGGCACCCTGCTGTGTCCTAGTCCTTCTGCAGTCAGGCCTGGGCAGGCAGAGCCAGGGTTGCTGGCTTTCACTTTTTATCTAAGTGGTAGGAGCACACACAGCAAGCAGGCAGAGAGGGTCACAGATGGGACCTGGGGCCCTCCTGGGCCTGGGGTGGTCTCCACTGTGCGGCTGGTGAGGGCACCCGCTCCTCCCATCCCTTGATGGCCCTGGCAGGTCCAGCTGTGCATCCTCAGCCCAGCGTGAGGCCCTGGGGTGGAAGGGTGCTCAGGAGCACCACCACTGAGAATGCCCAGAAGCTCAGGAGCCCTCGACTGCAGTTTCCAGGTCAGGGACCTTCAAAGCTGTCCTTCGAGAAAGTCCCTTACACTTCCTCACACCCCCAAATGTGCCCCTGAGCAGGAGACGGAGCTGGACCGCAGTCCCCAGCCAGGGGCCTCCAGGGGGTCTGGGTAGGATGAACGACCACAGGCCTCCAGGTCTAGTCCTGCCGCAAGTCCACCTGGAGGCTCAAGTGCACCCTCCACTATGTGGCGCTGGCCAGCAGCCTGTCACAGTTGAATGACTTAGTGCTTACTAAGCAGAAGTCCACCTAAAATCCAGGTTTGTACCTTCCTTCTTAGCCTCAGAAGGTCCAACCACGCGAGGCCCCAAGGCCCCGTGGCAGTAGCTGGACCTGTGCTCCCTGTGGGTGCTCTAGACACCCCGTTTCCTCCCCAGGAGCCGAGGGTCACACAGTCCATCTCTCATGTCCCTCCCCTGCTTGGGGTCTGTGTCCTGTTTCTTTGAAGAGCTCACAGTGGACATCTCACTACAGAGTCCTAGGGAGCAGGATGGCCCTGTGGTGGGGTACACTGAAGGACACCTGGTCTGCTGGACAGACGCCCCCTCTGGGCAGGTGAACGACCTATGGGGTATACTGCTGGTGGGATGGGCCTGGTGACAGGACATGCACTTGGCTCTTCAGCCAGCGCTTGGGCAACAAGTCCTGGGTCCAGAAGCCCAACTGAGAGAGGATGACAGCAGCGCTTATCAAGCTCTTACAGTTTAACGCTTCCCGTCGGCCTGGGGACGGGCTGTGGAAGTGGAGCGCAGGCCCAGGGTCCTCTTGGGGGCTGTGTTTCCTGCTAGGCACTGGGCAGCCTAGGGGACGGGTAAGCTTTCCTCCCCCGTCGCTCCCAAGCCTCCCATCAGCCTCGGCTCACCTGTGAAACCCACGGCTGGGAACCTCTGCGCTATTCTGTTACAAAATCAAGATTTATTGGAACGCGACAGGCCTGGAGGGTTTTTATGACAGGCACGGCGCCTCCCTCTGTTGACCGGTTTGTCCCTGGTGGGCGGGGGATTTTTACAACCGCAACACCGCTCCGTCTGCTCCAAGCTTGTGGCGTTTTGATGGTGAGGAACAAGTGTCCAGCTCTGTCCAGGCCAGGGGCTGGTGTCACCTCAGTGCTTGCGAGCTTGCCATTCCCTGGAGAAGGAGCTGACTCACTCCCTCGCCTGCTCGTGGGGCGAGTGACATCCCAATGCACCAACAGGCACTGCGTCATCTGTCTTCAACCTGACTCCCGCCGGGCGCTTTCATCTCTGTAGCAGAAGTGAGGGTGTAAAAAGGGTTCAGGCCTTTGACGTCTCTACAAAGCCAGGATGCCCAAACTGCCTGTGTCTCAAGAAAGGAAGACATGATCTGGGGACCATTTGGAGCCTCTTAAAAGAGGAGGCCAGCCCGCCCTGGAGGCTGTGAGTGGGGAGGGTGGGGGGCTGTGGCCAGGACCCTGGGCCAGCTCTGTGGGCTAGCTGGTGAGCAGTGAAGTTGTGCTGCACAGAATGTCCTGTGAGGAAACCAGGCCTTCGGCTTCGAGCTCCACCTTGAGCGGGGCGCTGCGCCCTGGGCCAAGAGCCCAGCGGAGCTTCTGTTGACTCAGAAGGTCCCTACTCCCCCATTCTCAGCCTGGGACCCGGCTCTGGTGGTGGAAGGGCTCCCCTGGGGCGGACAGAGATGCAGCTCCCCAAAGGCCACTTCCCTTTGGGAAGCTCCCGGCCAGAGGATGACGCCAGCCATCGTGCACCACGTCCAGGGCTGGGGTGGGGGGAGCCAGCCACCATGTAGCATGCCCAGGCCTGGGCGGGGGGGAGCCAGCCACCGTGCACCGCGTCCAGGCCTGGGGTGGAGTGTGACAGTACAGCTGCTGGTCTTGCTGGGTGCTACTCAGTGAGCTGACTGTTGCCAAGGGGGCCTCGGAGTTGGACCTCAGGAGCAGGGCCGGGCGGTCCCCACGTAGAATTGTGCAGGCCTCTGGCGGCCAGGGCTTATGAGCCAGAGGCACACACTGGGATAGTGCAGCCCGCCTCATGGGCTGGCAGGTCTCAGATCAGCGGTGATCGACGAACGCTCTCAGCTGTTGTTCCTGGACTCCAGGTTGCTGTCCCTGACCTCCAGAAGGGCCACTAGCCACACAAGCCTCAGGTTCCTCCGTGTGAACTGGGAGGTATGCAGAGCACCAAGCAGGTCATAGGTGCCCAGAGGGCCACACGAGGAGCTGCAGGTGGCGTGCTCAGGGAGGCACACTGCACACACTCAATGGACCTTCAGTCCATGGTGACGATGAGGAGGACCACTAGAGCACAGTCACTCCCCTGTCTGCAGCGCAACCCCAGGAGGATGACTCTGTGCCTAAGCGCCGAGGGAGCTGAGGGCTGGGTCCCAGGCCTCAAGCTGTGGCCACCTCCCTTCCTGAGGTCAGCAGGTGCTCCTCACATCCCCATCCCAGGGCCAGCTCACACCGGGATGTGAGTGGCCTGTGGCCAGCAGGGTCCCTCCGAATAGCCGGGAGGAGCAGCGCACGGTGAGCAGCTCACTGGCCTTGGATGTGTGTTCATTTGCAAATCAGGATGAGAAACGCTGACCCCAGCAGATGGGAAGCTTCCCCCCAGTGCCCTGCAGCCCAGGAGGCACCAGCTCAAGCTGCAGAGGCCACCTCAGCATACCCTGGGGTGCAGGTGGCTCTGTCCCCACAGGGCTCCTCACCAGACGTCACCACCAGGTGCAGAACCAGGTGCAGCTGACATCACCCCTGCTGGCCCCAGCTGGGAAAGAGGTGAGGAGACTCTCGGGTGAGCGTAGCTCACCTGCACCGAGCGCCACCTGTATACGTGCCGCTACTCAACCCACTTCTTACATTGCTTGACGTCACAAATCCCACAGCCTGACGCAACTCAGCACGCTGTGACCATCAGATTCAGCCCTCGCTCTCCTCGGTGTTCACCCAAATAGGGGAACCCATGCCCACAGGCTCCTGCACAAGGACACTCTCAGCAACGACCTCACACCCTTCCGCAGGTGACAGGTACGCAGCCGCAGTCCAGGCAGAGAGCAGAGTATTACTCAGCACTGAAAACTGAGCTAGGAGCCATGAAAGGAGGCCGAGGAAACTTCAGCGCCTGCAACTGAGCAGGAATCTGACCACAGGACACTGGAAAACGCCTCAGTGGTCGCTGGGGTGAGGAGGGGGACGTATGAGTGGGCTGGGGGTCACCAGGATAGTGAGCCAGCCCGCCTGAGATGGAGGTATGTGCATTTAGACGTTCTTCCATACCTCAAGGATGCACAACCAGAGCGGACCCAGTGCAAACAGGGCTCATGTTACCAGCACTACTGATGTCGCTGGCTCAGCAGTGCCCTGGGACCTCCACAGCAGGGTGGACGCTGGCCTAGCAGGTGTCACACGCATGCCTCGGGATTGTGATAGAAGGGACTGTGCTTTGGGGAGAAAGGGCCTTTGTGGACTCTTTTTCTGCTCTCTTCCTTTTTCTGCAAGCCTAATATTGCTCTAAAAGACTATTAATAATAATAATACCACAGTACAAGACGTTAACTCTGGAGTCAGGCTGCCCGAGGTGAAGACCTGCCTTGGCCACTGAATGGCCAGTTGTCCACTCACCCATCTGGGAGAGGCTGTGACAGGATTTTGCAGTCCACTGTCTGGCCGGGCATGGTGGAGCATGCCTATAATCCATTGACTCAGGAGGCTGAGGCAGGAGGATGACATGTTCAGAGCCAGCCTTAGCAACATAGTGAGATTCTGTCTCAAAATAAAAATAAAAAATTAAAAGGACTAGGGATGTGGCTCTGTGGTTAAGTGCCCCTGTATGGAATTCCTGGTGTCAAAAAAAAGGTCCACGCTCTGCTGACTTCTGGGGAGGATGCTGTTCCCCAGGCTCATCACCTGGTTGGTGGCCTGGTATAAGCAGAGATTCAGGAAGCTCAATGACTGTCTTTCGGTGTCATGGCCTGGAAGTGGCAGAGGCAGCGTGCTGTGCTGGTTTCCTGTCAAGGCATCTAGGAGCCCAGCACCACTCTTGCAGCCTCCATTTGTGGGCAATACCTAGGGTGTTTGTAGCTCAAAGGTCCTAAAGGACCGGGGTGTGCAATTCCAATCCCACACTCTGCAGAAGAGGAAACCGAGGCTCCAGGAGGACGACCAGCCCAGCGAACACCACTAGAGACTGCGGATCAAGGCAGCGTGCAGGTGCAGCTGGAGGCGGCGGAGGAGGAGAAGCCGGTGAGGCGCTCCCGGGCTGCACCTTCCGGCTCCTGTGCAGGGTTGGTCTTCCTGGGCCACAGCTAGCGGCTTCCCTTGGTTCTCACACAAGTGACAGCGTGTTGAGGGGCATGTTGTCCATATTCCTCCCTGAGCTGGCAGATCTGGAACACTGTCATCTGAAAAAAAAAAAACAATAACGAATATGGTATTTGAAATTAAGAAAAGAAATCACAGCCTTCCTTTCCTGGACTCATTTCCTGTGGTGTGTCCCTGGCCTAATCGAAACCTGACCGGCCGCTGGGGCGAAGGAAGCCAGGCTCCCCCGTGCCGGGCAGAGTTCAGCGTGGAGAATGGAGTTTTTGTTCAGGGGGTGGAGAGAGGGCTTCCCCCACCAAAACCAAGAAGCAAGAGAGAGGCCAAGGGGACACCTCGGAACACGGCACACCAGACCTGGCCTGGCGGTGTCCAGGGGAGGCCCCGAGAGTTGGGACACTTTCCCCATCGCTCCCCAGTTCCCTTGCTTTGCAAGGACCCTCAGAGCTTGAAACAGGGGCAGAATGTTCTTGGAACCCTGATACTGCCATGGGCTGGAGGGGACAAGCCAGCTGCTGGCAACGAGACTAGCGGGTTGAAGCCACTCCAGGTTTCTGAGGGAGGGAGAGTTCACGGAGGGCCAGCGCCGCAATAGATGTCAAGTTCCTCGGCCAACATCTTTGTGACGTTTTGCAGCAACAGTGACCACGGCGAGCGTGCACGCGTTTGTGCACAGTGGGCAGCGAGCCTGGAGCTGTGTGCGCGAGCTCCTTCAGTCCTCAGGCGGCCCTGCGGAGCACCACTGTGGCTGCCTTTCAGGGGCCAGAGCGTTTGGAGCGGGTGAGCGCTGGTGAGGAAGTGCCATGCAGCACGAGAGACTCAGAGCAGCTAGGCAGATGCTTGGAGCCACGGTGTGCGGCAGAGGGACGGAAGAGGGGGGCTGAGAACCCCGGGGTGCCTGCAAGTGATGACCGATAGGTGTCAAGGAGCTCAAGGAGCATTGAAAAGAGGGAAGAGGCAGGTGTAAGCCCGGGGCCACAGAACTCAAAACAGCAGTCTCACGAGCAGGACAAGCAGGACGGCCAGGGGACCACAGGGCGTCCCCTCTCATGATGCTTCCTGCTGCACGGTCAGGAAACACCAGCAGCTCTGGTTCTGTCTCCACCCGTCCCTACTGAGCAGCGTCTGATCAACAGATGGGCGGCGAGAGGGAGAGACTCTTTGTGAGGCCCTGGCTTAGTACAGGTAGCCAGGCTCATCCAGAGTCCTCCAGGTGACCATCAGGAAACGCACCTGCGCTCTCAGGCACAGGCCACACTACTGTCCCAAGGCAGGGTCCTTCCTCCTCAGAGAAGCCTCAGCTCTGCCCCCCAGACCTTCACCCAGGTGAACCAGGCCCACCCAGGCAGCCCAGGACAATCACCCTTGCTGACAGTCCTCCCACCTATGCAGCAGGGAGGCTGTGATTGGACAGCCAGGCTCTGCGTCTTGCCAAGGGACACCTGCCAAAAAGAACTGGAGGTACAAGGCATCAACAGCCATCGTTCCGAGCTGTCTGGAGCTGCTCTTGAGCAGTGCAGAGGACACTGAGAGATGGCAGCTGAGTCGCTGTGGGTGAAAATGAGGACGTCAGCCTCGGGTGCCCGGCTACCAGAGCCCATGGAAGCCCAGAGTGCAGGCCCCCCAGAAAGGGCACCTGCAGCAGCCAAGGCAGCAAGGGAGCTCATCAACGGAGCTGAGGACCTGAACAGGAGCTCTTCACGGGAGTCCCGCAGGGACAGAGGGCACGCATTCATCAGAGATGACCCCCAACGTGGAGCACAGATCACACCGGGCTGTGGGAGTGGAGCTGGACTGACGTGCTCTGCAGAGCCATGTGGCAGTGTCCTTGAAGGCTGGACACCCAGCACTCCAGTGTCCTGGCACAGGTGCCCAGGAGAAAGGAGCTGCAAGCACCACGGAGATGCGAAGACGGAGCATTCACAGCAATTCCATCCGCAAGGACCAGCGTCCGTTGGGGCAAAGGGCAGACTGGAGATTTCCATGCATTAGACACTCACAGCAATGACGACGGGGCCACCACCCACCACTCCCAGAGGCCCAGGAGTCAGGGAGGAGCGGAGGCCACAGGGCCGCCTGAGCACACAGAGTCTGAGAGTCACACCAGATATCAGGTGGGGCCGTAGACCACATGACGGTGACAGAGGGCAGGGTGGTCACTGGGGAGCTGCTGATGGGGAAGGGCCCTGGGAAAGTCTGTGTTTTGATCCAGGAGGTGGTTACATCAGTGTGTACACAAGTAAAAATTATTTAGCTGTGTGCTTGAAAATGTGCGGCTAACTGCATAGTTAACAATAATCCAGTGACGGGATTAGGGCACAAATGGGCATCTTCCTCATCTAAGCCAGAGCTCAAGGGGCGATTGGTATACTCTGGAAAGTTCAGAGAACGGACACATCAGGGACCGGGGTGAGGCAAGGTGGTGCCTAACTTGAATGATTCCAGAGTCACCTTCCGGCCCCACTGGGAATCTCGACCTCCGAGTGTTATTACCAAGGTGTGCTTGATGGGAGCCTGTCCGTCTGTTCTCTTCCGCTCATGTGTGTGGCCTGAGGCTTCACACGTGTGCTCCAAGCGTAGGGAGATAACGCTCCTTGACAACGCTGCCATCAGTCCTGTGGGCAAGGCAGCTGCTCTGCGGCTCTTGTTCTCTCTAAACACTGGGCCTCTTGGGCCCTGACCATGCTGTGTGGATGTAGCTGGAGGCAGGAAGGTGAACCTCCCTCTGACACACCATGGTCCTCTCCCCAGTGGGCAGTTGGAGGCTTTGGAGGTCCTGGGCTTGCTGTCTCAGGGCCCTTGTGAAGCCACAGAGCAAACAGGTGTCAGGCTGGCCATGGGTGGGGTGGGGGAGGGGGCGGTGCCATCGCAAAGGGTGGGTGGCGGACTTGGGATGATCTATCCTTCTAATCTGTCCAAGCTGGGGGACATGAGCTGCAAGATGTGGGGGATTAATCGAGAAGCCTCCGCCTGCTCCCTCTCTCCCTCTCTCTTCTGCACCTGAGATCTATTACTTCTCTGGAAGCAAGCTCAGGCTGTCCATTTGGGCCCGAAGCCCCAGAATTCACCTGGAGGACTGATTTTCAAGGAGCTGCGGTGGGAGCTGATGCTGCCAGGATACGGGGTGGAAGCCTCTGGGGGGCCCTGGCTTCGCACATGGGCTGCAGCGAGCTTGCTTGCTCCTGCCCTCCGAGCACCCTCCTTCTCTGACAAGTGGGGCAGCTGAGGAGCCGCAGGAACATGGAGTCTCTGCGCTGAGATTGAGTCAGAGAGCTGCCCATGCCCAGTACTGTCCCGGGAGCCCACAAGTCCCCCCACACAGGGTGGCTCGCGGACGTGGTGCTAGCGAACGGTGTCATTTGGAATTCATATACATAATTCAGAGAACATTTCAAAAACAAGGCTGATTTCTTATTCCTTTGTACCTCTTTTTCTTTCTTTCTTTTTTAAGAAAGAGGGACAGTGAAAGAGAACCGATTTTATTTTGTTTTCCATGTGGCTTTCGCTTCTCCAATACTTCGTTGTGTACGCGGTGCTGGGGTTCGAACCTGCGTCCTCATGCATGCAAGGAAAGTGCCATAACTGCTGAGCCACTGCTCCAGCGCCCCTGGGGTACTCTTGCCTGAATCACAGTAACCCAGGACTATGTTGCATTTATTTATTTTTTTTTCAATTTTTTTTTTTTTAATAAAGAGAGAGGGACAGTGAGAGAGACAGAGAAAGAGAGAAACAACTTTATTGAGTTTTTCACATGGCCTTAGTGCTCCAACACTTAGTTGTGTATGTGGTGCTGGGGTTTGAACCCGGGTCCTCGTGCTTGCCAGGCAAGCACCGAAACCTCTGAGCCACCGCTCCAGCCCCCTATGTTGCATTTATTAACATGCATAGCTCTATCAACCAAGTGGCCAAGCCCTTGGGAGCCAGGAGCATGGCCTCCTCAGCTCTGCACCTCTGTGCCTGGCACCTGAGGATCTGGAGAGAGATTTGTCAAGAGATTTAGCAAAGGAGGGAGAGTTGGGAGCCAGTGTCTTTAAGATGTGTTTTCCCACCTGGGAGTGAGGATAACAGGGCACTTACCACTGCCTGGGGCTGTTACAGGGCTATGAGATCATGCACTGAAGCACCCAGCACATCCCCTCTGGTGGCTGGCAGTGAGAGCCCCATGGGAGGCAGAGCTGGCGAGGATGATGCAGTAGAGAGTGGGGAGAAACTGAGGCAGACAAACTTAGTCAACTATCACTAGCGAATCCTTGTTCAGGCTGGAACCTGATTCCCAGCGCCAGCTTTGGAGAGTTTCCCTAGAAGTGAAAGACGGATGAGGGCCCACAGGCCTCCGCCTGGAACTCCATGTGAACTCACCCCGGTGTGCTGGGGTCAAACTCTGGGCAGTGGATTGGCTCATTAAACAAATGACCTAATTTAGTACTTAAGACACCCGAAATTTACTATGCTAATTTGTCAAGTCATCCGGAACAACCAACCCACAAATGGTTTGCCTAGTAGCATTTCATGGAACTGGGGACCAAATTCAGATCAACCAAGCCAGGAAAAGGTTAAGTCAGAGTAGAAGTGACAACTCCGTCTGCAGAGCCCGAGGAGACTTTTATGGGCTGGAATAAATCTCCTGACCAGCCTTTCATCTGGTCCTTTCCATTTTTAGCACCTCTCGAGGAGCATGGTCTTCGGAGCAGGGGAGCAGGAAGCAGGAAGTAGGAAGTGAGGAGTAGAAAGGCTCTATTTTGGACGTGAGTGATAAGCATATTGAGGCTGGCATCCTTGGCGAGAGGATGGGGAGGGGGATTGTTCTGCGAGGGGGTCTCACCAGGGCCCACATAAATCATGTGCATTTGTCAACGTGACTGATGGGCAGCATCAAAGGGCTGCCACAGAGGTATAGAAAAGATCGCAGGAAGTACAACTACCGCAGAATCTGTTCTTCCCATTCGCTCCTAAAAACCCAGCCCTCTGTGTGTGCGTCTTTTTCACTGAGGCCATGTTCGTCATTTTGCAGTGGAGACAGACCCTGACCACCTCGCTGTTCCAAGAAAGACAGCGGAAGCTGTGACCAAGGGCCACGTTCCGAGGTCCTTTCCCCCAGAATCATCTGGACCGCTGTCTGTTTACACGGTGAGGGCCGCAAAGCCCCCAATTTAAAGCCCCATCTGGTTCTCACATCAGGCTAAACCGTAACCTTGAGGAGCAGCCCGAACACACCAGGGAGATTTGAAAATTAGGAAGGAGCGTGTTTATATTGTATTTGCATTAATGCTTCCTAGGGTTTATTTTCAAAGAAGAGGGAGAACAATGCATAGTGGGCTATTAAACCCCAGCGCAGCAGCTTGAGGTCGGGCCGAGCCCCTCGGAATCTTTCTCTCCTGTTCTGAAGCGTCCACTGGAGGAGGGGGTCGGGGCACGGGCCAGGGCGGTGTGGGGGAGCTGCTCCACGTTCTCCGCAGGGTCTGCCTGGCCCTGCGGCCACTGCTGCTTGTCATATGGAATGGATTAGGCCCTCTCTCACACTGTCAACTTGGGTGTTCTGCTCACAGCCTGTTTTGCTGGGGTCTCGGTTTTGCTTTTTATAACGGCAGGAAGTGCCCCTCTCGGACCACATGTGAAATCGTGTGGGAACGGTGGGAGGGCCTGGTGCGGAGGCCGAGTGGGCTGTGGGAGGGGAAGCCACCCTCCAGCACAGGGCCGTGTGGGTGAACACAAGGGAGGGGGCGATGTGCACCGGCCAGGGAGCTTTATGGGGTCTGGTTGGCAGGAGGTGGGGAGACACTTTCTTGATGAAATTGGCCTGTCCCTAATAGATCTGCCCCTCGTATTTCACAGTGCCGCACAGGGCCAGGCAGGGACCTCTAAGGCAGGAGGGATCGCAGCTGCTGTTTAATTTGTTGTGAATTTCCTGCCGGCCTCACCAGACGTGTACAGGAAATGGGCGGTAAATGTTTAATAGGTCATACCTAACCAGACAATTAGCAGGTGCTGTCATTTAGAAAATCCCAAGCTGTGCACGCGCATGTCAACCCGAAGCAGGGCCCTTTTCTCCTTTCCCATAAAGCTAGGAGGGGGGTGAGGTCATGGGGTGCATGCCACAGGGAGCTCACAGAATAAAACTCAAGCGAGGGTTCCACTAGCCGCCAGCCTGGACCTGCTGCCCTGGCGTCTGAGCCTGGCACTTAAACAGCAGCGGATGCTTGTAGCCTGCAGCCCAGGTGTGCTTCAGAGGTGGGAGCACCAGGTCACCTGTCCTCTCTGCAGGTGTTGGGCCCCAAGGAAACCCAGGATGGTGGCGGAGGCCCTTCTGCAGCACAGTGTCTCCCTGGGGAGGGCTAGGTGTCCACGGGGTCTGAAGGAGAGGTCCAGGCGTCCCCGTGATCTGAAGGAGAGGGTGGGGTGTGTGTGCGTGTGGTGTACCTGTGTGTGGTGGGGACATCAAAGCCCTCCCAGGCTTGTCCCCATGATGACTCTTGCAGCTCTCTCTCAGTGGCCCTTTAATGATGTGAAAGTGCTCCACTAGATCCATCCCCCTGACCCGAGGAGGTTGGGTGTAGTACTGTTTCCATTATACAGAAGGGAAACTGAGGGACCAATGAACTCAGAACCTAAAGTGGAAGAGCTGGGAGTTGAAGTCGCAGCCCTCTCGACAGCCCCGCCCCTCGCAGCAGCCCCGCCCCGCAGCAGCCCCGCCCCTCGCAGCAGCCAGGTGGGCTTGGCACTGGTCCTCCCCAGCTTCTCTGAGTGCATACTCACTTCTCATTAGAACGGTGTAGTTTTGCAACGTGTGATTTTCTGTTACCTGGTAATTCCTTCCTGAGCTCCCACCAACCTCAGGCCTGAGCTACCCTTTCCCGTCCCCTCAGGTGCTGTGAGCACTCAGGGCACTGATAGATGGACAGGTCTTCCATGCATTGGCCATCCCGGGTGTCCCGGATGACCTGGCCATGCCTGACCGTCCACTCCTCCTGTTGCTGCCAGCTTTGGCATGGAGAGGCCACCTCGTGCCTCCCACATGAGGGTTGGCTGTGGGTCTGTGGGCCTGCAGGAGAGCAGCTGGAAGCCTCCCAACTCCAAGTGCTGGCAGGAGGCAAAAGCGAAAACTATCCTGCGGCCACACCACACAGCAAACCTTGGATGATCACGCAATGCCCCAAAGTGTGCCCGACTAAAATGATGATTTACAGGGACCGTCGAATTTAGGGCTGGTTTGCCTGGGTTGGACTCTTGTGAAACACACAGAAGATCCTGGCAGACAGGTTTGGGCCACCTTCTTGGAAGAACCCTGGGAGACCCGTCTGCCATGCTCTGATCTTACAGTGGAGGTGCTAAGGCCCATGGACACCCATGACTCCTCCCAGGTTTCTCGGGGTTGGGGAGGTTGAACCGAAGCTGCCCCCAGCTCTCCCCACCTCTGTGGCACCTGGCCTTGACAACAGTCCCCCAGGCCAATGCACACCAGGCCTGGTAGACAACCCTCCGCCCCATCCTCCCTGAAATGACCTACATGAAGGTCAATGCCAGCGGAGTTCAAAAGAGGTTTAAAACATCTGAGAAGTCTCCTAATAGTCCATGAGTGATGGGCTGAGCTGGGCAATCCGACATATCGTCTGCTCTGCCGCGCATTATGCTGAAGAGCCTCAGACGCCCTTATCAGCCCTTGACGCCCGTGTAAACCATCACTGGTTAATAGCAGGATGGACACAGGATGCCATACAGGCTCCCGCCTACTCTGCGTCACACTTTGAAGTTCAGCCCTGAAGACCAGTGTGGCCTCCTAGCACAAAGAGGGGTGCAGGTGACAAGGACCAGTGCAGCTTAAGCAACCATCAGCACCATCTCTACCTGAAGGTGCCATCTCCTTTTCTTGGTGGTGACAGAGCAGCCTCCCAGGACAGCCTGTGGCTCAGAGATGCAGTGACATTGCTGCTGGGGGCAGCTTCGGTTCAACCTCCCCAACCCCAGGTTTTAGAGCAAGGACTGTGGACGACGACATGGGTCCAGATCAGCCCATGGGATGTTTAAATCCTAAAACATTGCTTCATAACACTTAAAACCAGGATGTTCTATTTAAAACCCTGGATCGGCAGGTCTTCCGGATGCATCAAGAGACCTGTCTGAAGGTGGACGTTACGCGTGGTGACCATGGGCTGGAGGGCATGGAGCTGTCTCCGCTCCCACCACCCCTGCCATCTTGCACATGTCCACTTTGCCTATATAAATCCATGCTTGCTTCTGTGGGCATTTGAATATTTGAGGCTGTTTTGATGTCTTTCTTTTTATTCTTTAAATATCCTGAAATAGAAGAAAAAACAGAAGTGTCTTGTACATTTCTGAATCTGTCACGAAGGCCTCCGATCTGCATCCATGCCCTGCAACTGGTTTCGTACGCCCCACCGGGAGATTACTGGCCTCCCGCAGCACAGCCTCCATGGGCTAAGCAGCAGGGTCTCCGGTTGCTCTCTGGGTGCGACTCTGCTATCTCAGACTGTGCGTTTCATTGCCCCTGTCGCTGTCCCTTCCCCTCGTCAGGGGAAAATCCACATCAAGGGAAAACAGTGCAAGGGAAACTCAGCTGAGGGTTCCTGGCCTGTGGAGTCATCAAGCCTCTCTGGGCCCCATTCACTGGCTTACAGAGCGGAAGCAGGAATTGACAGCCTCTCGGGAGATTCCCTTTTTGCCTCCCCGAGAATCCAGTGTCTGGAGACATCCGCCTTGTCCAGTGGGAGAATGGATGTGTTTTCAGAGACCATGAGTGGGCCACCTCCATTGGTGACACGCAGAGTTCAGTGTGGAGACTGAGCTGCAGGCCAGGCAGGACGGGGACCTGTGGCACGCTTGCTGGATTCAGTCCCTCTGGTCCTCACTGGGGACCCCAGCAAGGTGGCACCCTGTGGGTTCCATGCCACTGTCTGTCTAGTGAGGATTATGACACTCATCCTGTGAGGTGAGTAGGGGAAATTAGCAAGAGGAATCTGGACATGTGCACTCAACCTAGAGCACCTGTCACCTCCATTCACCTGGAGCAATTGTCACCTCCACTCACCTGGAGCAATGTCACCTCTACTCACCTAGAGCTCCTGTCACCTCCATTCACATGGATCAATTGTCACCTCCACTCAACCTGGAGCACCTGTCACCTTCACTCACCTAGAGCACCTGCCACCTCCACTCACCTAGAGCACCTGTCACCTCCACTCATCTAGAACACCTGTCACCTCCATTCACCTGGAGCACTTGTCACCTCCATTCAATCTGGAGCACCTGTCACCTCCACTCACCTGGAGCACCTGCCACCTCCACTCACCTAGAGCACCTGTCACCTCCAATCACCTGGATCAATTGTCACCTCCACTCAACCTGGAGCACCTGTCACCTCCACTCAACCTGGAGCACCTGTCACCTCCACTCAACCTAGAACACC
>PVKS010020200.1:0-37184 GCA_004027875.1 Aplodontia rufa | reverse complement strand
TCCCAGCACACCTGCCCAGAGTAGGAAGCAGGTACGGAGCAGGGACCTCGTGGGGTGCCAGGAGAGGATGTGGCTTAGAGTACACCCAGATCCAGCTCATTGGGAAGGTTCCTTCACCTTCCACATGGAAAACCAGCCAATAAGTAAAGGAATAGAGCAAAATTTCCCCAGGACAACAAAGAACTCCTGTGGGTTATGGAGGGCAGAGAAGCTACCACCTTCCTTAAAAAGCCCTGTGCTAGCTGTGGGAACTCAAAAGGAAAGTTAAAATTTTCTTTGAGCACCGAGAAATTGAGCCTCTGCCCTGGGGTTTGAGTTGAACACAGAGGTTGGTATAGTAGTGTCAACTTTGCCAGGGAAGCGGAGTGGAGGAAGCCCCTCACCTTGGCATTGACACGTCCAACTGGCTCCTGTGTCACCAGGACTTATAAAGGGCTTTGGGGGACCCAGGCTGCCCCAAGGGCCAATTGCTTGTTGTAGGTACAAAGAGGCCAGTCTCCAAGGCTGCTTTGATTTTAGAGTAAGCTCTTTCAATCTAGGTAGGGAGGAACAAGGCCACTGAATTACTCCTCACTTCTCCATTCAACTCCCCAAAGCAAGCTCCCTCAGTGAGGACCTATCAGGAAACAGGGCAATCTCTTGTTGGGGGCCTTTAAGGAGTTATTTTTTTAAAAGAGAGAATCAATTTTTTTTTAAATCTGGTTTTTGTTTTTCCTGCACAGCTGTGTATGTGGTGCTGGGGATGGAACCCAGGTCCTTACACTGCTGAGCCACTGCTCCAGCCCCAAGCAGTTGTTTATAAAAAGGACTATTTGAAAGGGTGTGGGCAGGGTGCTGGGAACAGAAGGGAAGGAGCAGGGTCTTGGGGCCGGTAACTCACTGTGGGGCCACCCCTGGGCCGAGGGATGAGTGGGGAGCAGTTCCTGGACCTGGAAGGAGACCATCAAGGGGAGAGGATGCCTCAGAGGAGCAGGGTTCTTCAGCCAGGGAGGCTGAGATGACCCTGTGAGGAGGGAGGCCAGCCTCACCTTGCTCTTTCCCTCCTGTGCCAAGATCCCCGCTGACTAGACCCACAAGAGGCTGAGGGGAAGGAGCCTGAGATGCAGCATGCACAGGAGAGAGCAGGGTGGAGAAGGCCAAGCACAGATCAGGAGGGCCGGGAGGAGCCATCTGGTCC
Organism: Aplodontia rufa; assembly: GCA_004027875.1. Classification (NCBI taxonomy): domain Eukaryota; kingdom Metazoa; phylum Chordata; class Mammalia; order Rodentia; family Aplodontiidae; genus Aplodontia; species Aplodontia rufa. Next base: position 36,007 of record PVKS010020200.1, on the reverse strand, counting down.
CCAGGCTGCACTTCCCTCCACCCCGGCCCTTTGTGATTCAATCCTTGTGGCTGTGTGGCCACCTGGCCACCTGGCCATCTCTTTTTGCACGATCCACACTGCCCAGAGGTCCCAACTCACAGGCAGCTCATAAGCTTTTCAGGATCAGAGATCACATCTTTCTTGGGTTCTTCCATGGCCCTGGGGCCCTCCTTTGTGCGTGGGAGGGCGCATCAGCAAGATTAGGTGGTGATGTAGTGACCACCATCAGATCTCAGTAGCTTCATATAATAAGTGTTTTATCTTGTTCACAGTACCCATCTGTCTTGGTCTGTTTTCTGTTGCTATAACAGAATACATGAGACTATATAACTATAAAGGAAAGAATTTTATTTTGCTTCACGATTCTAGAGGCTGGAAGTTCGAGAGCAAGGGGCCAGCATTGGCTCGGCTTCTGGGGAGGGCCTCGTGCTGAGTTATAAAGCGGTGGAAGGGCAGAAGGAATCACACCTTGGAAAAGGACGAGAGAAAAAGCCAAGGAACCCAAATACACTTTATCACTCTCCTGAGAACGACCCTTGTGAGAATTAATCCTACGAACCTCCTGACCACCCCTAGAGGCACCGCCTCCCACGCCACCATGACCTCCAAATTTCACATAAGCTTTGGAGGAGACAAAGACACATTCAGTCCCGAGCCCCAGTCACTGCAGGTCTGCAGGTCACGATTACTTTGGGACTTGCTATGGCTTCATTGAGACACTTGCATCCAGGAGATGAAGACGGAGCAGATTACACACAGGCTGGACACACTGGCTGGAGTTTCTCTAAGATGTGTCACTTCACACTTGTCACTGGTCAAAGCAGGTTCATGACCACACAGCCAGGAAGGCAAAATCCGTGCCACTCATAAAATGGAGAGCAGAAACATTTAGTGAATAGTTCCCACAGTGGGCGAGGGTGGTGCCCATCAGGGAGCTGTGAGAGGGTGCTCGATTTATTTATTTATTTATTTATTTATTTTAAAGAGAGAATGAGAGAGAGAGAGAGAATCAATTTTATTTAGTTTTTCACGTGACTTTCGTTCCTCCGACACTTTGCAGTGTATGTGGTGCTGGGGTTCAAACCTGGGTCCTTGCACATGCCAGGCAAGTGCCGTAAGCTCTGAGCCACTGCTCCAGCCCCTACTTTTTAATTTAACAATGGTTGTTAATAAAAATTAAATTTAAGACTAACCTATGTCTTTGACATACTCAGGTTTTAGTTGATCAGCTCAGTAATAGCAACAAAAAGTAAGCAAATTAAGTTCCCAGGAATTACAGAAATCAGATGATTTTCAGACAAACAGGTTTACATGACAGCATTCTATTTTGGGCTGTTTTTTACATAGCCTATTTTGCTTGATATGAATTAATTTTGCTCGATTCCTTCACTTATTGGCGGGTTTTCCATGTAGAAGGTGGAGGAAACTTCCCAATCCATTTTCCTAGGAAAGGGATTCTTTATCTCTGTCCCCCATCTAATTACGGTTTTCCAGATTCTCATGTCCTTGATTCTTCTTCAAGTCTTGGACAGATTGACACAGGTCTGCTTGTGAATCTTGATCCCTTTGGTGTAGATCCAAGGATGCTCCCTTCTCTGCTACTTGTGCAGCACCCCCCAGAAATGATACCTGAACCGTCCCCAGGTACTGACTGGGTTGCAAACTTGCCCAAGTCTGGGTCCCCAAGAAATCCAGGGACCTTGCAGAAAGATCACCTTACCTCAAAAGTAGGAAATGTTGAAAAAAATGCCCTGACTTAGGCCATTGCTCTGTTGAATAAAATACGAAACAAAACAACAAACAAATAAATCAAAACCAAGTTCTTACTGTTATTTTTAAACATAGAAAAGCATGTTCACCCATCTTCAGAAACAGTCCATATCTAAGAACTCTGGGTGGTGACATTGGCCAGCTGGGGTTATCACCAAATTGTCTTATCCAGTCAGTTTCCCCCAAAATTTTCCTATTAAAAAATTAAGAAATTGTGATTGAAAGTGTAAAATATGGGTATATTTAAATAACAAAAGCAAAAATTATAGGACCTCTTCTCTGTTCTCTCCTATTTAGTTATGTTTTAAACTCTAAAAGTAAACGCCAGTACTACTTCCTCAAAGTATCAAAGTAATTTTGATGGGTAGACTTTGAAAAATGGAAGTTTCATTTACAATTCCAAATGAGATCTCCTGGGTGAACCCTAACTCAGGGGATCTCTAGGGGCCTCTGCAAAGCGAGCACAGAAAAGATGAAATGGACCCTGTGCTTCGGGATCACATACCTCAGTGATAAAGTTATTGCTGCAGCAGTCTCAGAAACTTGTACAAGCTCAATGGTAGCAGAGGCCTTACCTGACCCAAGGTCTGGGGAAATTTAGCTCTGAGACCTTATGGAAGGTCCTTCTGTGGCCCTGACTCTCATCTTTAGTTTTTTCAGTAGTTTAAATTCTGATATGACTTGACAAGGAAGGAGTGAAAATGATCAGAAATAGCAATTCCAATTCTATAATTCCTTTACCTGATTGTGAAAGTAATGCATGTGCACTGCAGAGAATTTGGAAACTATAAAATACAAGAAGAAAATAAGAGGAAACTGTATTTCCCCTCCTAGTGATAGTCACCATCAATTTTCGGATGTCTCCCCTCTCTTTTTCAACCAGCAATTTTCTTTATATGGATTTTTAGATTAAATATTTCAATCATTCACTCATCTTTACTTATTGAATGCATACGTTTGTCCTGTTCTCAGTTTTAGTGATATAATAGTAGCATAAAGGGACAATCCTGTTCTCATGGAGATACAATATCAAAGATGGTTATTGAAATTCAGTGGGCAGGAAGACCAGAAGAAAATCTCCAAATGCTTGGAAGTTCAAAAGCAAGCCATTAAATAATTCACAGATCAAAGAATCTCAAAGGAAATAAGAAATACATAGCACTCTGAGGTGCAGGTAAAGAAGTACTGAGAGGGAAATTAATAGCACTAATGCTAATATTAGAGCAGAGGAAATAAATCAATAATCAAAGTTCTCACTTTAAGAGACTAGAAAAAGAATAAAATTGCACTCAAGACAAGTAGAAAGAAAGTAAAATTAGGAACAGAAATCAATGAATTCAAAAGCAGGAAAACAATAGAGAAAAATCAATGAAACTTAAAGACAGTTCTTCAACAATTCAATAAAGTTGATAAATATCTAGGAAGGCTGACAAGTTAAAAAAAAGACTCATTACCAGTATCAGAAATTAGACAAAGGATGTCACTATGCATCCTGCTGTCATTAAAAAGATAATAAGCAGATACTATGAGTAACTTTATGCTCATAAATTCAACACACCTTAAAAGAAATGGGCCAATTCCTCAAATACCACAAACTATCGAAACCCAACCAAGATCAAACATCTATCTGAATAGCCCCATAGCCAGAAGCAGAGTTTGTAATTTAATAAGCTTCCAAGATAGTTTTACTGGAGGATTCTCCCAGTCATTTAAATTTGACACTAATTTTACACTGCTTTTTCCTGAAAATAGAAGAGGAAGGAAGACTTCTCAACTCATTTTTGAAGCTAATGTCACTCTCATTCCAAAATAGTTGAAACAGTGCAAGAAAACCACTGCCCAACATCTCTCATGAACCTAAGTGCAAAAATTCTCAACAACATATTAGCAAATGAAATCCAGCAATGAGCAGATACATTTGGGCAGTGAGGTGATTTAACAACATGAATTTTGACTTCAGATTTAGATTGATTTCATCTTAAACACCAGCTTTCCTATCATGCAACAGCTCACTGAACTGCAGTTTACTCGTCTGTAATACAGGGGTAACATATTTTAGTGTTAATATGAGTATTTAGCAAGTGAAATTGCAGGTCCAAAAAGTCAGTGGAAGATATCACTTTGCCTGGTTATCTCTTTCTTTCTTCTTTTTTTAAAGAGAGAGAGGGACAGTGAGAGAGAGAGAGGGAATCGATTTCATTTAGTTTTTCATGTTATTTAGTTTTCATTTTACGAAGTTTTTCACACTTCATTGTGTATGTGGTGCTGATGTTCGAACTTGCATTCTCACGCATGCTGGGCAAGCACCATAACCACTGAGCCACACCACTCCAGCCCCTAAGCGTATCTTTTAAAGGAACATAAATGGCATTATATAGTATTTCCAGTAGCTATTTCTCAGCAACCTTCCTTCCATTCTTTCAACATGTGTGTAAAGGTGTGTTTGTACACATTCACACACACACGCAATTTCAACAACCAGGAATATATACATATGGAATATGTACGTTCCATACATATAGAACACCTGCTTTTGAAAATTTGACATTGTATGCAAGTCAACGTTACATCCTACTTGAGTAGAACTTATGGTACTTCCAGCACCCCCAGCAGCACCTGGCACATAGTAGGGGCTCAGTAAAATTCAGAGATATGAATACCAGATTTCTGTATTCCCCTCAGCTGCTCATGAGATGGTAGTGACCTTCCCATTGAAGCAGAAACAGAGAGAGGGGGTGGAAGTGGCAGACAGGAAGTAGGAGCCATACCTCTGGCTTCCCAAACTCTTACCTCTGCACTGCAGCCGGTGTCCTCAGGCGTCTGGCCAGCCAGAGGATGGTCACTCATGGCAGCATGGGGTGCGCAGCTCTCTCCAGCCCTGCTGCCTCCATGGAAGCCTGGCTGAAAGGCTGGCTCCACTCCTGAGGATGGATGGCATGCTAGTTGCAAGAGGAAAGGTGTCCCCAGAATCTGCAGGGCTGAGGCAGAGGGAGTGCAGCCTGTGGGTGTGACAGAGGGCAGAGCCTGCAGAGAGGAGAAGTGGGGGCCCTGGCGGCTCACAAGCCCTGGGATGTGGGTACTCAGGCTGCCTCTCCTGCTGATCCTGGCGGTTAGTGACAGAATGAAGCCTCAGACCCTTCAGCGAGTGTTTGCGCAGTACTGCACACGTTGTTGGTGTGAACCACACCATTCCCACCCATGCTTACACCCACGAACTCACTCTCGGCACCCGTGTTTTGACTTAGTTTCCCCCATTTTACTTACGTATTCATTGACTGTGTGAAGTGACTCACCAGAGGGGCCTGGATTCTTTTGTTCTTTTTTATTTCTTTTTAAAAATTTGCTCCGCATAGTCTTACATATTGAAAGGAATCGTTGTTACATATTCTTGCACACATGGATACTGACATAGTAAGTTAAGGCTGGTCCTAGTCCAGGATCTCCCCACTTCATCCATTCCCTGAGTTCATGTCCCCTCTGTATAACCCCCATGCTATAATTGGAAATGAGCACAGACATGTAGGTTAATTTTTGAAATTTCTGAGTTTCTCTGCCTGCCTGTTGTGTTTCTCATGGGAGCCGAGTGTTCCCAGCTGTATTGATAACCCCCCTTTTCCTCCCTCCTCTCCTGGCCTCCCTCCCTTCTCCCCCACCTTCACAGTTGTGGTGCCCCCAGCTTAGTAGAAATTTCAACTTTGGTGAGTTTATGAATTAAGCTTAGCTAACTTTCATCCTCTGTTAGGTTTTACTCTAGCCTCTAGCTATGGCAGAAAACATTTGGGGGCCTTCGTTCTTGACATCCAAGTTAGCCAGATACCTTGGTGTTTGATCTCTCTCCCTTTTCTGGAGTGAGATCTCCAAAGTCAAATCTAATGTCACAGACTGGATGTTTATGTCCTTCCTTCCAAACTCATTCGCAGAAGCTGTGCCCTAGATATGAGCATCGAAGAAAGGACACAGCCAGAGGGCAGCTGCTTGCAGGCTGGGAAATGAGCCCTCCACAGAAGCCCAACTGGCCAGCACTTGACCTTGGATGTCCAGGCTGTGAAAAGCATACTTCTGTTGTTTCAGCTGCCCAGGCTGTGGCATTTGTTAAGGCAGCCAAGGTCCTAACCGTGACCCACGAGACCCCTCGCTGGCCTTCCCCTCTTTCCAGTCACCTCCGACTCCTCCTCCCGGGCTCCCTCCCTCCAGCCTCACCAGTGTCCTTGGTGTGTCCTGGTGCAGGGGCACCTTCCCACCTCAGGGCCTTGTAGAACCATCCCCTCTGGAGCTACTCTCCTTCCATCGCAAATCCCCTCACTTCCTTCAAGTCTTTGCTCAAAAGTCATCTTCTCAATGAAGCCGACCCTGAGAACTACTTAAAATTACAACTGGCCTTTTCCCCGCCGCCAGCGCTTCGATCCCTTTCCCTACTCTGCTTTTTCATTTTTTCCATGCACTTACCACTTTGCCAGAACGCGATCCAGAAGAACAGGGACATTTGTCTGTTTTGTTTGGTGATAAAACCCAAGCACTCAGGACTATGAAGTGCAGCGATAGCTCCTTTTCATCCCTGGAGAATCAGCCTGCCCGCAGGGAGGCCATGCCAAACCAGCATTGTCCAGCAGATGGCAGCCCATGAACGTCAGATCGCTGGCACTGGGGCTTGGCTGGAACTCAAGGTTCTCCCAGGGAAGTGCAAGATAACAGCGTGGGAGACAAAATCATGTTGGACTTTCCTAACCCAGACTCTTCCTGTGCCAGAGAGGTTGAACGTGGGAGGCGAGCTGGTGAGCTGGTGAAGCCGTGAGTTCGCACAGGAGGCTGTTCTCCCAAAATTCAGGGGTGAAAAATGTAAATGGCAGTTGAAAAGAAATAAGCTCAGTCTTCCCACGGTGGAGGACTGTGAATCTGTGTCATTCCTCCAAAGGATGGATAAGTGACATCTGCTCACTGCTACCGAGTAGTTAGCCCCTAACGCATCGCTGGGCGTGGGAGTTTCTAGTTTTATTCCCAACACACCAGAGCATGCGTGTTACAGGAACTTCAAGTCTCCCTCTAGGCCCAGCCAAGCTGCCCTCTTCCCTGTATCTCATTCAGTCGGGGCTTTGAGGTGCATTTCATGATGGGCCCTTCAAAAGCTAAGCTCAAGGTGAAACTGCCTTAGATCCAACTCGGCATCTGAGTGCCAGGTTGGGGTGAGGGTCCAAGGCTCAAGAATCTGAGTCTACTGACCCCAAACAATCCAGCCTAGTGACTACTGCAGTTGACTATAATACCCAGCATTTATTGAGCACTTCCTGTGTGGAGGGCAGGGTGCATCACCTGCACTATCGCACTTGTTCCCCCGGCAACTCTCTCAAGTCCATATTTTCTCATCCTCAACTTACAGGTGAAACAAGAGAGATAGTCACTCATCTGGGCACCCAGCTATTTGCTTTGCAGTTCACCCTCAAACAATGGGAGGAAGAATCCGCTGAGTGCCATCGATCCTGTCAACCTCAGAGAGAATCTGGTCCAGCTGCCTCTGTGATGGAGAAGCCAAGGCCTGGAGGGGTTAGAGGCTGGCTCAGGTTCACACAGAGAATCCCAAAGCCTGTGTGAGACTTCACGTCCCCAACTGGTGCTGGGAGTTGAACACGAGCGTTTGTTTTGCCATCCATATTTGCTCCACTCCTTGCTGCCACTAGACACTGCCACCAGATTTGTGAAAACACTAGTTTGTCTCTTGCTTCAGTTTTGCCGATGAGTTCAGTGGGAATCGCTGGCCTCTCGTGATATGAATTCTGACTTCTGCAGCTATTAGCTGGTGTCCTTGGTCAGGCCAGTCAACCTGCGAGCTGGTTTGTTCCTTGGGAAAAAGGAAATAATGATATTCATACCAGGAAGCATTATACTCCAGGCCAGCGTGACCCAGTACAAACGGGAACCACAAATACAACCTGTGGAATGCTAATTTTTCTAGTGGCCACATCAAAAAGAGGTAAAAAGAACAGGTGAATCAAAGCACCTGGCATGCACTCACCGTCCTTAATTTGCATAACTTCTTTCGTATAACTCAATATCTTCAAAATATCAGCAGGTCACTATCTGGTCGCTAGACGGATGTTAATGAGATCCTTCTTGTTTTAATTTCGTATCAAGCCTTCACAATCTGGTGTGTGTTTTGCATTGACTGCCCATCTCAATTTGTGCTACGGCATTTAAAAGGCTCCACGGGCACACGTGGCCCGTGGCTACTATATTGGACTGTCTTGTTCTAGGCCCTTCCCTGATCTCTGCAGGTCACTGGGCTGCCTTTGAAAATCTTCCCTGCCCAAGTTGCTCTCCTCCAGTGTCACCAACAGGACTTGTGCATTCCCTGCAAATGTTATCTTGTCCTTTGTCTCACCGCAGAAGTTTTTGTAGCAAGCACACAGATTGAGGTAGGAGAGCCCTGGAGCATGAGGTGATGGGATAGCTGGAGGAGCCAGGTGTTTGCCAAGGAGGGGCAGGGCCCTGGGGATCCTGAGGCAGAGACTCTGGGCACCATAAGACCTGGACACTAAACCTGCTTCCAGCTTAGAAGCTCCCCTCAGCATGCCCTGTTCAGCTCTGTGTTCTGAGCAGAAATACCCTCATTACAAGAGTGCCCCACCTCTCTGCCATTACTTACATTTGATAATTATTAGGTGGAAGGGCTGCAATTGTTCACGGGCTCAGAAAAACATGGAGAGGCCCAAGAGCCTCCAGGGATTGGGACCGGAGATGGGAGCCAGTATTCCCTCATTCTCCTGACAGCGGTGGCTCCTGGGTCTCCTGGAGAAGGCCAAGGTCAGGCCAGTGGTGCTGGAGCCATGGAGGACCAGCAAGGACAAGGAGGGCCCTTGTAAGCACTGCTTGGGACCAAGTGGGGAAAGCAGGTGGCCTGCCCAGACATAGCTCCGAGACTGCCAGCACATCCGGGGACAGCAGAGACCATCACTCTCCTTCACCTCCAGCTCCACGGGTCCCTGTTTTTCTCTGGAAGTCAGTGGCTGGGGTCCAAAGTGCATTCAGACTTCCTGGGTTCAGATCCTGGCCCTTCTACTTCCTGTGTGATTTTGCAAGTGCCTCTCTTAGCTTCATCCACTCCTTGCTGAGGTTTTCTGAGCATTAAATGAGGCAGTAAACGTGAGCCTTAGCATCACGTCAGGACACTATTTTTATTTTACTGGGGATAGAGCTGGTTGCCCAGTACTCCAGCTTGTCCAGGATAGAGACACCCTATTTTTTTTTTCAGTTAACTCATTCTGTGGGTTAAAAGCACAAGATTAATGTAAATCTATCCTGATAGAGAAGAATCTCTGAAGTATATTATTAAGTTAAAAGAGGAAGTACAGGGTAGTATATAATATGAGCCAACATGGGGCACCTGCGTGTGGCCTGTATTTGCTGAGGGGTGACTTGGGTGGAAACTGGGGAGGTGGCAGAGAGGTTGATTTTCCATCATCCAGTCCCCAGTATTTATATTTTACCAGGAGCGTGTATTACTGCATTTTGAGCGTGCATTACTCCTACAATTAAAAATAAAAATGAATCCCCCCACCCTATTACAAATGGTTGTTGTAGAAAATGTTCAAACTCAGAAGGAAGAGAAACCACAGTGCCACTCCACTGTGAAGTGTTCAGAAGTCCAGGATCTCTACTGGGAGAGATGGTTTGTACCTAAGTTCATTTTCATGTTTCGCCGTTTAAGCATCTGTCGGGATATAATACAGGCCAACAGAAAACGTCAGCCGGATGTAATCCCAGCGACTCGGGAGGCTGGGAACAGGATCATGAGTTCAAAGCCAGCCTCAGCAATGTAGCTAGGCCATAAGCAACATAGCAAGACCCTGTCTCAAAATAAAATATAAAAAGGGCTGGGGATGTGGCTCAGTGGTTAAGCATCCCTGGGTTCAATCCTTGGTACCATTCCCCAGAAAAAAGGAAAAAGAGAAAGAAAACATCAAAGGGGCCACTCAAGCATATACATGTAACGTGTATGTGTCCAAGAATCAAAGCATGTCACATGCTCACATCCATGTGCAAGGTAAGCCAAGGCTACACGCGCACCTCAACCAAAGTACTCCACTCACGCACAGCAGCAGAAGGGCTCCTCCTTTGACCCATCTGGATTCCAGTCCCCCAAAGTACTTTGCACCTACAGGTACACACGCATCCCAACTACCAAGCCCTTCTTCAGGCCCCCATCAACCAAAGTGCTTCACCACACCCCTAATAATCAAAGCACTTCATACACACACACCACACTCACGCCCACCCTAAAGAGCTTTACTCCCCCAACCATAGTGCTTCACGCACAGCCCCCAGGAACTGAGCTGTTTCCCACACGCCCCACTGCAGCTCTCCACGCAGCCCCCAGCCCCAGCGTGTGGGTCTGCTTTCTGTAGCAGCACATACTCGAATGCTAAGACATTAGGCTGTGACTTTCTTTTCAGATTAATGAGCAGAAAAAGATTGGAAGAAGAGGGGGGCGAGAGTGGCGGGAGAGAGCAATTACACCCAAATCTTTTCTCTGTTGATTAGGGATTCCTTCTCCAGCCTGCTTGGGCTCTGGCTAAATCTTTTTCTAATGAGATGTGGCTTATCCAGATCAGGGCGCTGAGAAGAGAGTTGCAGTTAACTTTAGGAAGAAAAGGAGTGAGTGAGAAAGAGAAGGGAGCATGGAGGAGGAGGCAGGGCCCGGGAGTGGGGGAGGGGCAGGGGCTTGGTGGGCAGACCGGGAGAGCCAGCGATGGACGGGCTGTCCCGCAGGCGGGGGGACGCAGGCCAGGCTCATGGGGGTCTCTAGCCCATCTGAGGCTGTGGTTCCTGCACCTTGGATTCCAGAGCGCAGGGAACTTTCGTGATGCTTCTGTGTGCCTGGGTCAGGCCTCTGGGCCACTCCAGCAGTGAGTCAAGGCTGGGGAAATGGCGGGTCTTCTTGGGTTGGGGACTGTCCACTCCAGAGAACTCCTCTCAGTTGCTTCTCTCCTTTTTGCTCTATAATATGACACGGACCCTTGGCCACCCATGGGAACCCGCATGACCCCCGCATCAGGACAACACCAGCTCTTGTCTTAGGAGCTGCTGGGGTTCAGCTGTCTACTGGTGGCCAGGAGCAATGGTCCTGGGATGGGCCTCAGGGATGAGAGCCGCTGCTGGGGTAGCCCAGCCTGCTGCACTCTTCCCACTTCGGAGTGCGGCCCTCAGTTTTATTATCACGTGGGCCTCTTAAAAGGGCAGGGGGGCTAGGGCTGAAGGTGCATTTCACATTGAAGGGCAGGAAATGTCTGCAGCTCCTGGAACCAACACAGAGCTCCTTCTCGTGCCTTTCTTCCGCCAGGCTCAAGGAGGGCTGGCCATGCTGTGGACCTTTCGCTGCTTCCCTGTGGTCGCAGCATCTCATCTGCAAGAGAAATATAGGGGAAGGGCAGCAGGCTCCACGGCTTTTGCTGGTCCTGATGGCCCCTAATGGCACCAACATGGCTTCTGTAGGTCCCCACTTGAGTCACCGGGCCTCTGTCCCCCAACTTCCTTTCTCTGCTTTGTACTTCCACTGGAGACTTGAATCTTCCTGCAAGATTGGGGCCCTATTTGGTCATAAATATCCAACAGTGCCTGAGAAGAGTCTCCATTCAGGTACCAGTGGAGCTGGGGACCGTGAGCTCTGTTGGGCTGGAATTAGACGAGGAGGGGTGGGTGGAAGGCAGGAAGGGGATTCTGGTCACACACAACACACACAGCCCTGTATGCTAAAGGGTCCAGGAAGGTCATCCAAGGCTGGATTCTCTATCCTCCTAGTCACAGCCCTCTGTGTGCAAATCAGAAGGGTTTTGCATTGCACTCTGTAGGAACTGGTGACACCGGACCTCTGAATTTTACCCCATCCAACCAGCTCGTTTGACGCCCAGAGAAGGGCCCCTGTAGGTTGGTGGCCAACACAGGCCCCTGAGTGGGATATTGGGGTAACCCCTTAGCAAACAAGTCATGGTGATCACCCTAGGCTGAGGGACATACAAGCTGAGCCCCTCTTTCCTGTTTAAGTTCCTGGAGACCCACGAGGAATCGCCTTTGGGCCTGATGTACGGGTCCCCGGCCAGTCCTGCTTTCTGCTCCTACCCTCCCTTGCATTAGCCATGGGAGACAATTCAGGCTTTCTCTGGTCTCTCTCTGGCCATCGTCAATCTAATAAGCATACGTGTTAGAAATTCTAGCTGGAGTGCTAAGTTAGAAATTCTTCTAAAACATATAGCAAGGTCAGATGAAGGGAAAAAAATAGAAAACAAAACACAAAACCCCGAAACAGAAATTGGACACAGAAGGGCAGATGTAGACTGAACAGGAAGTGCTGGCCCTGGGCTAAATGAAACAGCTGTCACCATTGTTCAGGACCGAGAACGGCCTTTGCAAACTCCATGCGGGCCCGGCTCAGAAAGCAGATGTTAATAATTACAGCACATGAAACGAAGGGCACAGGATTAGGCAAGTGACGAAAAAGAAATGGTACCAGTAGATTTATAACTCGCTCAGGCAAATCTGCTTGGTTGGGGTGGGGGTGGGCCAGGCGGCCTCACTGCAGAGGCCCCCACCCAAACCCCGTCCTAGCTTGGCCTTCTGGCTCCTGGGATGGTCTCAGAACTGGGGGATTGTTTAGATTCTTAGGTCTCTCCTAACTGCCGTTCCAGGGACCCCAGGACTACAGGGCCACAGCCAATTGCTTCTTACCTGCAGGAAATAGATAAAATCCCCAATATTCAGCATAAGCACCAAAAGGGGATCTCAGGGCAGGAAAATAGTTGGATGGCTTACTGGTAAACAGGGACTTTGGAGGACACAGGGTCAGGCAACCATCCTTGGGGGCCTTGCTTTTACTGCAGGATTCACGCTTAAAAGCCAGGCGCTAAGGCTCTTTGCAGCTGAAGGTGATGCCAAATTTCAAGTTGGCCAGCCACTTGTGCCTTGGAGAAGGCCAGGTTGCGCTGGGGGGTGTCAGGACAGTTGCAGAGAGGAAGCAAGGCAAGTTTGGGAGCTAATTGCGTAAGGAGAAAAAGCAGAGTTCCCACATGTTTTCTGAACGTTCCTCTGTGCCTTTCCATGTGAGTTGTAAATAGCAAAACAACGCAACACAGTCCCATCCGCGAAATATCCTCCCTTCCACCAGCCGCCAGCAAGGACGTCTCTCGGAAAGGTTAGAAAGAAGGTAAGGCATGTGTTTGCCATCTTCCTGCCTGATATGGAAACCATATGCTTAAATACACTAGCAAACATACTTAATATAACACTCTCTTTTATTAAATGTGGTTTTATAAACGGTCTCCCCCAGCCAGGGCACCTTTGCGGGGCTGGAGGCTGGAACTTGGCAAAATAATCTTCCCGCTGTTCCATCTATTGATACACATTTTTCGAAAATGAGTCTCGGACCCTTGGAAAATAGAGTGGTTCTGATTATTATTGTAAGAGGGAAGGGGCACACGAGGGCATCTTTTTTCCTCTGATAAATTAAAAGAACTGTAACGGGTGCGTTCTGCAACCTGCAAGAGGGCAGAGCCATCTGTGATTCATTTAGCAGGCCCTTACAGAAGATTTATTTGATTAATTCGGTCAGAAGAGAGAGACTATGGATTTTTCCTCTTCTCGGAAAGGCACTCACACTCTCACACACGCACCCACCCATGGGTAGATATCTTAGGAATGAAAAATGACTAATCATGTTATTGGAACCCAGAGACGTGGGGCCTTGGTGGTGAGATAGCAGGCTCCCGCCCTGCAGATGGGAGGGTCGCCTTCAGGGTAGATTTAATAACCTCAGGCCCAATACCACTGAAGATGGAGCCCAGAGAATTATACCAGAACACTGGATGAGGCATGATTACCAGGGGCCAGGCCCTGTGCCGAGCCTTTTGTGCGATCAGCTCATTGCATGATCACAACGACCCCATAGGGGAGGTACTGTTTTATCACCATCACTGCTCAGACATGGAGACTGTCCTGTTCCCAGTGTGCCTCTGCTCAAAATTCTTTTCACTTTTTTAAAATGCTATTTTGCTTTCCCTGTCCTCCATCCCTAAACCAGGCTCATGGTGTGAAGCTCAGGGAGGGGCCATCTGCACTGTCTGCTTCACCATCTCTGGGTCACAGTTCAGTGTTGACCAGAGAATTACTCTTTTTTTAGGCTTCTTTCTGGTCCCCTGGAGAGCTAGCCTCCCCTGATCTTGATTGTCTGAAACTTACATGGCCTGTTCCCATAATCACCTTTGCCACGTCCTTCCTGGTGTATGGCAACAGGTCCTCAGAGAAGGTGAAGGAAAAACAAGAGGAATTATAAAATCATACAAGCTCTGAGTCCAATATCAATATCTGGATGTCAATATCAGGAATGACGAATATATACCGCAAGTAAATGTGCCCCTTCTGTGTATCCCTTGCTCAGAGCAGACATTGCTAATCGATCCCAGCTAGCCGTCCAAATCTGCTCAGCACAACCCTCCAGGCAGCCTCAGCCAATAGGTCAGAATCAGCTGATCGAAGCCCCTTTTGGTTGAATGTTTCATTTTTGAAGAGGGAGAAACAGTAACCCAGGGGCTAGAAGTCAGCTAGGAAGGGGTGCCAAGCCCCCCTTCTCTTTTCCGCTCCATATCTTTTGCATCTACATCAGTGAGACTAGACCAAGCCAGGCACAATGTGTCCTAAATCTCTTGATTTTGCTGGGTCTTTCTCCCCGTTCTTTTGTAGAAAGGCTGGGGAAGCTACTCACAGACCTGGGAAAATCAGTCTCCTGGAAGACTGCAGAAGACTAAAGTCTTGTTGTTATTTTAAAATAATTAAGGTTCAAACCAAGATGGGGTGGGGTGGCCTGAGCCCCTAACAGGTTACAGCCCAGGATCCAAGAGTCTAGAAAGCAGGGGAAGTTTTCACTGAGGGAAACTCGGGTCAGTAGACACTCCCCACTCCCTCCCTTGCCTGACTACAGGAAATGCCAGGATCAAAGGCAGTGCAGACTCAATAGGCTTAAGGTATTGAGGGATTGTCTAGCTTGCAGCCCTGAGACTTTCTTCATGGAAAGAACAACAGGGTTTTGAGAAAGGAAGAGGGAGTCTCCGCAGCCCAATTGCCCTCCATCGCCCCTTTCCTGCTGACCCCGTCTTGGCCTGATGGTAACTGCTTCTCAGCCTGGGGTGGCTCAGGGGGACTTGACGCTCGCGCCTTGAATGTCTGATTGGCAGGAAAAAGCCTTTCCTCAGAAGTGACACTGTGTCCCTGTGTCACCAGGGCCCTGAGCCAGAGGGTCAATCTGAAACAGCACCTTCTGAAGGGCAGCGGTTGTCAGTGTATTGTCTTGCTTTGCAAGATCGCCTGTGGGTGGGAGGGGACCTGTTTGAAGAATAGAGCGTGTGCCACTGTCCCTGCAGCCCCTGGGAGTCCAAGTTGCTCCTGCTGTTTCAGCTATCTCCGAGGAAGCTGGAAAACACTTTAAGTAAGTGCAATTTCTACAATCCTGTTTATGCTCTGAATTTCCTCTTTCTATGAAGAAAAGTTTGCTAACTGAATCCCACTCTAGCCCAGCACAGCCTCTTGAAAAAAAGCACAAATATTGAATTAGTGAGGTCCTAAAGAAGGAAGGATTTTGTAGGGATAAAATAATACCCCTTGAAGGGTTTTATAGACCAAACATCATTTGGTGAATGGAGGTGTTTGTCTCTATGGCAGGAGTGGTTTTCTGGAATGTTCCTGACTGAGGGGGTGATTGGACAGCCCAAAGAAGGAGCCAGAGTGAAGGGGTGGGTGATGCAGAGAAATTCTTGTGCCATTTTGGATTCTACTTTGAGAGAATGTGTGGCCTGAAGTGTATATGAGTTGCCCCTGAAAACCCTCAGGAAAAGAGGGATCATGTGCCACTGGGAATCACAAACAAATTCTGGGGCTAAGCAGATATTCACTAGCTGTGTGACACTGGGAAAATTAAATAACCTCTCTGTGCTTCAGTGTCCTTCTCAGTAAAATAGGGGTAATCATAGCACCTTCCTCATAAGATGGTTGTGAGGCTTAAATGAGAGGAAGCACTTAGCACAGGGACTGACACATAGTATCACGAAAACATGATCTCCTATTGTCCGTCAACCATCATGTGGTCCGAGAATATGGTGCATCCACCCAGTGAAGTACGGACACATTCTCCGAGGGGAAGAAACCTAGGAAACATTACATTAAATGAAAGAGGCCACACACAAAAGGCCACATATTGTACAGTTCCATTTATAGGAGAGATTTAGAATTCATAGAAACACAAAGCAGATCCATGGTCCCTTAGGGCTGGTGGAGGAAAGGAAGATAGGGAGGGGACAGCTAAAGGGCAGGTCGCTTCCTTCCCAGGTGACGGAAATGGGCTGGGGTGGTGGGAGCCTGCATGTGGGTTTACCACCCACTTCCGCACTTTACCTGGATGAACGGTGTGTTCCGTGACTACCTCGATAAAGCCACTGGAAGATGAAACCCTGAACTTACTATTGTAAGTCATGGTCGGGGGGGCTGGTGGAAACTGATAACTGGAGAGTGCTTGTCCTTCCTGGAGACAGTCAGATGAAAAAATACAGGAAACGTGCCTATGAGCAGGACTTGGCCTCAGTTTCCCCACCTTTTAGAAAGAAGGAAGTTCCTCCTCCAAAGAGTGCTGGAAGGGACGGTGAGATGGTTCATGAGAGCACTTGGCATATCCCAGGCCCTCGGGAGGTCATAGTGGACATCGTCATTATTCTGTTAGACTCCAGATTTCAGGAGGGAGGGTCTGGGGCACAGTCTGGTTTGAAAGTGGGGAGACCCAGGAGGGGTCACCTAAGGAAGTGTTATCACTTGCAAATCAAGCCTACTGTGTCCGCTTAGGTCTGGTGTTGCAACAAAAGATACTTGTAGTTTTCTAAAGGTACTTTTATTTACACTTTTCATAAGGTTGCAGACACATTTATATCAAATAATAACATGACTATTACTTTTTTATAAAGAGAAAGACAGACAGTGAGAGAAAGAGAGAGAGAGAATCAGTTTTATTTAGTTTTTCATGTGACTTTCGATGCTCCAACACTTCATTGTGCTCCTGGTGGTGGGGCTCGAACCCGTGTCCTCGCGCATGCCAGGCAAGCACTGTAACCACCGAGCCACCGCTCCAGCCCCAACCTGATTATTTTTTACAACCTGAGGTGTCTTCCATAGGAGCTGACGGGGTTAGGAAGGAATGAAAATCTCCCTGGTTCCTGCAAGGAACGCATTGGTGCTTCCCACCACTGTAATTAGAATTAAGTATTTAAGACCAATGACCTTGTAGGAAGGGGCAGGGAGAGTGGAGGGCTGAATGCCCCTGAGTCTGTCACTCACCAACTGCGCAACTCCAGGAAAATGACTTCGCTAGAATTCAGTGCTTTTATCCCTAAAACGGGAAAATGGTGGCTGCCCTCCCTGAGTGTCCTGCAGAGTCTGTGACAGTGGCCTAAATCCGATCACCGGCCAAGGGAGCCAGACTAGACTGCGCTGAAGGATGTCTGCTGCGTGCTGGGCCTTTTCTGTCATCCTGGGTTCTCGAATCCCAGCTGGGAGGACACTAGTGGGAGAAGAACTTGCTGTTTATTACCTTCATCTGCTTCTCCCCTAAATTCCTGTCCACCAGTCTGTGGCTGTGACCTGCCTTGGAAATAGGGCGTTTAGAGATGTAATCCAGTTACCATGAGATCATTTGGATGACCCCTGTTCCAATGACTCAGGTCCTTGTAAGGGTGCTACAAGCCAGGAACACCAAGATGGCCAGGCATGGGAGGGATTCTCCTTCAGGGCCTCTGGAAGGAACCAGCCTTGATCTTGCAGTTCCAGCTAAGGGTGTACCAGTCCAGGGGAGCAGTCCTGCAGGGTTGGTTGAGGTTGTTCTGTGGATTCCTGAGCATTTTTGCAATTCCAGAGTCCAATGGAGATGGCATAGCTGCTCCCAGCTGGATCACTTGGGCTTTCCAACGTGACACGTCACATTCCTTTGCAGTGACCTGAAATGACATCAACTGGACACAGTGATGCGAATTCTCCTGTGGTGATCAGAGCTGCCCAATAGCAGTGCTGCAGCCAGAATTAACTTTTTAAGAGAGAGAAAGAGAGAATTAATTTTTAATTTTTTCGTCTGGTTTTTGTTTTCCCTCCACTTAGTTGTGTGTGTGGTGCTGGGAATTGAACCTGGTCCTCACACATGCCAGGCAAGTGCTTTATTGCTGAGCCACTGCTCCTGCCCCGAGAATTAACCTTTTGCAATAATAAGATGGTACAGAATGGATGCATTTGCTGGGCAGACAGACAACTTTCAAACTGTAGAATGCAGGGAGGAGCAAAAACAATTGAACATGATCTGGGGGGAGAGGAAAGGCCTTGCACTTGATTAACTGAATACCTTTGAATAGCGCCTTGTGCCAAGCCCCTGTGCTTGGTGCTGGGGGCAGCCGTACACGAGATGGGGAAGGCCCCTGCACCCATGGAGCCAATGCATTTATTGCAGGACCTTCTTAGGCACCTAATAAATGGCAGCAATGCAAGTGTCCCATGCTAGGGTGCTCGTTTAATGTATTTTAGTACACCCCTGCTGTGTAGCCACCATAACCACAGCTATTGGAGAGCCCCTAAAGACAGAATGTGCTGTGGTTCATTCACTACTTCAGAAGGTGTTAGTTGAGCACCTACTTTGTAATGATGCTATCCTGGGCTGGAGACAGCAGGGAGCAGGTGAGACACGTGCAGGCAGATTTCCTGCTCTTCTGGAATTTATATCCTATTTGGGGAGACAACCATCAACCAAGCAGAAGACAACCCAAACAGGAAAAGGTCAGACCGAGGCACAAACAGGGTGACATGGCAGACTCCTGGGGAGAGGAGTGGGAGCTGCTGGAGGAACTGGTCAGTGAAGGCTGCCTGGAGAACTAAAGACTGACCAAGAGATGAGCAGCAAGCAACCCCTGCAAATGACCACCCTTCAGGTGCAAGTGAAGAATGAGCAGTCTGGATCGATGCCTGGACGTGGCGGGGCAGAGCGTAGTGGGAACTTGAGGGCTAGAGATGGGGCAGCTGAGGTGCTGCAGTGTGTCTTGCATGTCTCAGGGGGTCAGTGGCAAAGCCAGGATGGACCTCTGGGCCTGGGTCCCCGGGTGGTGCTCTTGCCAGGATGTATACCTGCCTCTCACTGAGTATTTTTATGGGCCTAGAGTCTTCGCTAGGAAGGTCTGAGTCATTTCTGAAAGCCCTTCAGTGTGCAAAGTGCTGCGCTCAGAGCCAGTAAGCACGCAACAGAGGAAGCCATCAGGGACCCCCACCCATGCAGGAAAAGGAAAGCAGTAATATTAGCCTAGAAGAGGATCCGGTGTTCCAGGAGGCTGCGGAGGGCAGGGGGCTGAAGGGAATCCTGGGAAGAGAGGCACAGCAGCTGGGCTGGGAGATGGAAGTCGTTCATTCACAGACAACTTCTCAGCCCCTGTGTCTTTGCCCCCAAGCCCTGGCATGGGATGGGGGACATCCTGGCAGGGCTGGACCCCTAGCCTAGCCTTGCACCGGCTTGGGGTGTGCTAGACTGTGGGAGCCACGCCCCGCATCAGCACCACCACAGGAACTGGGAGCAGCCTCGTCCTGCCCTGTGCACTTCTGTTCCTCGTTGCTCTGCCATCCCCGGCTGGCTTTGATCTTAGCCCCACTCGGCTTGGCGGCTTGGTGGGCTTGGAGGTCTCCTGCTGCGATGCCCCAGGACGGATCTGCAGCTCGCAGGGACTCTCTCCCTCTCTATCAAGGTCCAGATCTGGCCTCCCCTCTTGCTGCTGCGCTACAGCCCCCCCCCCCCAGGGCCCAGGAGATGGGGACAAAAGAAAAAAGGAAGTTTGAGCTAGACTGGGGCAGCTAGGTGGGTGCCCTGTGATGGGGAACACTTGCTCCACACTAGCTGAGTGGAGACCTGAGAGCGGTGGTAGGGGGTGGGGGTGGGGGTGGGCAGGAGTTTCTGCTCTGAGTGGGAAAATCTGAGTGGGAAAATCTGGTCACATTCCAGTTTAAACACTTCTTACCTCCAGGGAACCACGATCAGCTCTTTTTGTTCATCTTTAAAATGGAGATATGAATAGCTACTTGGCTGGATGGTCGAAGTAATAGACGGGAAAGTGACTCGCTCATGGGGACCTCGCAGGGCTGGCTGTAACTTTGGGAAGAAGCAGGGCCAGCCCTCTAGAGGAGACCTCCTCCCTTGCCCTCTGCTGAAGGGACTCTGCCTCTCCTTTCCTGCGTCCATACTGCCCCATAGCAATCCGCACCCCTCCACTCCTCTGGCAGGCGCTGGAGAGGCCCTTGCTAAAAGGAATGGCCAGGACAGGGTGGAATGAAGACCTGGAGAGAAAGCCGAAGGGGTGGGTGGGGTGGGTGGAGTGGGCCATCTCCTCCGAGGCCTGCTTAAGGACCTGGGTGATGGTTGAACGGGTAGCCACTTCCAGTGTGTGACCCAAACTTTTACATGCAGGGCAGACCCAGAGTGCCTGTATAAGACGGTCTTAGGGGCAGAAATATGATTGGAAGTTGGGGAGGGGATTTTTCTGGATGCTGTGATAAGCCAACCAATTACATGCTTGAGATACATGAGATATATATATATATATATATATATATATATCCCCTCCCTTGGGAAATATGGGAATATGGAGTGGGGTGTGTGCATCCCAACACCAACCCAGGGAGTGAGGATGAGCCAGGGCAATACCTCATCCTACTGGGGGAGGAGTCCCCTACAGTGCCTTCCTGGGGTGGGAAATGGGGGACTGGGATTGCAGGGGAGCTGGGGACGTGACTCCCAGTGACCTGAATTAGGTTCCACATTCAGGAGCCCTGATGTGCTCTCAGGGACTGAAATACAAAGAACAAAGGGCCCTGGGGACATTTGTGAACCCTGTGTTCCCTCCTGGCTCGGGGCAAGGCGCAGCACTCCTGAAGCTCTTGAAGGAGCCCCTGCTCCCCTCCCCCATGGCATTCTGGGCCGCTCATTCCTCAGGCGATGTGAAACCTTTCCCGTTCTGATGCCTGATATCTATCATTGTATGGAGTTCTGTTTTATCACGAGGCCACTGGAAAGTTTTTTGATATCTCTTTGAAACAGATGTCAGCAAAAGCTCCCAGCACAGATCCAGGGCAAGTTAAGGGCTTTGAGATGGGTCTGAATGTCCCTTTAACATCGTTCAATCTAATACCCAAATATACCTTGAGTCATTACCTTGTTTTTATAAGGAGCTCTGAACCATATGTTCGGGAACTAATTAAGCATACAAATCAAACCGTGGGATCAGGTGGCGCTCTGTTTAAATATCTTAACCTTTTATGATTATCTTAATTTAGAGAAAATTCAAAACACATTCAGAAGTCTTAGAAAATGAACTAAGTAGGAATTTACTGGCTGGTTGGCTGCTTTTCTTGATGTCAGGATCCTTTCTTTAGAAGCCCAGCCAGGTTTCTGGGGAGTCCTCAGCCCTTGCTCCCTGCTTCCTAGGATGGGGAGACTTTTGCTGGCCAGGGAGGAAGAAAAAGGGACAGAGCTGAGTGACTTCTCTCAGCTGGAACTCCGCCCGCCACCTGCTCCCACCCACAAGTTCCCTGTGAGCCACTGAGAGGAAGAACAGAGTAGACTCTGCACTTGGACATTTTATCTTCTTTAATAAGACAAAATATGAAATTAGTTGGGGGGGAATATTCCTGCAGCCCATGGTCTTTCAGGGAGCTGCGGCAGGGGACTCAGAGGTTGAGGTGGGAATCACACAGACCTGGCTCCATATTTCCAGATTGGCTTCAAGTAGCTTAGAGAGAAGACCAGAGCACGGGAGCTGTTCTGTTTTTGAATTCCATTTCTTCTAGCAGTGAACTGTGGGGGGGCTGATACTCCATCTTCCACCTATCTCAGGCAGAGATGCTTGATCCAAAAGGCATAAATAAAATACATATACTTACCGAGTCAAACTACTTAGGACAAGATCTTTCAGTCTTCTAGTTGCTCATGCAACATATTTTTATTGAGCACCTACTACATTCCGGATCTGTTCTAGGCAGTGTCTGTACAAAGACAGTAAACTCCCCTCTGACACAGGTGCCCAGTTAGTGTAGCAGGACTGGGCTAGGTCTCTTTTAATTCTTAGTACAATTTAACTTTTAGTAGGGCTTCCAGACAAACTACAGGATGCCTGGTCGAATTTAAACTACAGATAAGCAACACGTACTCTTTTACTCTTAACTGTATCCCGAATATGACATGGGACCTGATCACACTAAATAACCATTCATTATGTATCTTAAGTTGAAATGGAACTGGATGACCTGTGTTTTATTTGTTAGATCTTGCAATCTAACTTCAGAAAAAGATCTGAATTGATGGGGATGGTGTCTTGATCTTTGATGCTAAATACTAATATTGGAGGAACGCAACCTCATACCAAACCCCTTTGCCTGGGTCACTTCATTTAGCTCTCACCTCCACTCCAAAAATTAGGTCCTATTACCATCTCCATTTTGCTGATTAATTATCTGAAGCTCAGAGAGATTAACTGATCTTCCCAAGGTTGCCCAGCTGATCTTCTAGCCCAGCTCTGCTGGACTTCAAAGATGGGACTCATTTCACAGCACCCAGTGCAAAACTGATGATTATCTTTCCAGAGTTCTCATGTTCCCAGCTTGCCTTGGCTTCTCTCAACTTCTTCTCCTGTTTTTCCACAAATGTTCAAGGAGAGATTCACTCCCGTCAGATCAATGTCACTGCAGTAATGAAAAACACCACCCAGGCCCACGAAGGACGAGATCTGTCGGACCCTAACAAGAATGGTTCCGATTATGCGAAAAGCAACCTCATGGTTATTCTAATGTTACAAGTAAATATAAAACATTTAGAAATACTTGGCTTAGGAATTTTTTTTTTCTTCCAAGTACAGATGTCTGACTCTCTGCCAGTTTGTTATTAAAAATGCTACGGTGGTTTGGGTACAAAGATTGCTGTAAAAATAAAAGCCGATGTACTCAGAGCGCTTGCTTTGACTTTGCGGGGAAGTTGGCAATGGGAAGGCCGGAGCAGATGATGGCTAACGGGAGCTTAAAAGTGGGGAGCCCAGTGTTCATAGCTCAACCATTTCCCTGCTGAAAACCCTGCCAGGGTTTCCCATGGCCCCTCCACCCCGTCTGCCCACTCTCCGTTCCTGATTCACCTGCAGGTGGACTAGCTGGTCTCCAGTTGCTGGGCTTCTCCCCAGAGCTCCCTCCACCTGGCTCCTCTGTCCGTCATTCTCTTCTGACTCTCTCCTCCGCAGGGTTCTCCTATCCCTGCCTCCTGTCACTGTCACATCACTCTGCTGGTTCCTTTATATTCATCTTATCTCTCAGACAGCATCCTGGTCACTTTTGGTCTTCGGTTCCCTTATCTGTTTTGTTCACCCAACACCTCGAGCAATGCTGGCCCATGTACTAGTTGCTCAATAAACACTTGCTGAGCAAATGAATGAATATGTCAAAGCCCCTGAAGTCTTGCCTTGCCCAGTCTCCTCTGGAGCCACAGGCTAGAAGGAAAGTGGCAGCTTCTACAGAGTTTAATCAACTCATGGAAAACACTGGAACTTGAGAGAGTCCTAAACCTCCATGAGTGATGGTTTTGAGTCCTGCAGGAATTTCCAGGACAACGTTCCAAACAGCAGCAAAGAAAACACTTAATTGCCACAGCATTTGCCTCTGTGTAGGAGGAGTATAAAACAGTCAAAAGATTTAGGGGTTTTAATGCATCCACATAACATCGAATAATCCTCCCATTCAAGGCACAAGTGTTGGTGTGACCGGGAGAGTCTGAGGTCTGGGCAGTGGGGGGCTCTTTAGTGCCTGCGTTTCTCAGCTTGGAATTGAGGTTCTTCACATTCGTGCTTCCCCCTCTCCTCCCTGAGTCCTGTCTTTATGCAACCTGCGGCTCTGGGTCCTGAACACTTCCTCATGGGCACCATCCCGGCCTCAGCCCTGCCAGCCCCTGTATCTCTCAGTGCCATTCCCCCTGTCCTTGCATGTCCAATCGTAACCCCATCGCGGCCTGGCGCATAGTTCATCTAACCCCGACCTCTATCACAGCCACCCAACCCGGTAGCCTCCTCTTCCCTGAACTGTCCGGGCCTCTGTTCCTTTTCTTTATCACCTTCTACCTGACCTCCAACCTGATCTCAAGCTGCTAAGGACAGGAATTGGGTCTCACGCCTGTGTCCCCTGCTGCCCTGGGCACAGTTGTATTTTTGTTGTTGTTGTTGACAAATGAGTTGACCATGTTGCTTGGGACACACTGCCTTGGTCACGAGCCATAAGCGATAATGGTGCAGTGTCAGAATGCTACGGCAGGTCCGGGTCCATAACTTCACCTCCCCCCTTCCCAAGACATGAAGCAGTGACATGGCTCACGGAGTGGGCACTCTAAGCCAGTGTTTACACCACCCCAGGTCCAGATGAAGGGTCCTGTAGACCAGAGAGTCCAGGAAACAGCCTGAACTTGCCCTGTTCCATTCAGATGGCTTCCTGTTGGGTGGCCGAAAGCCTGAAAGAGCTGAATTCCTGGGCGCTCTACAGATCTTTTCTATTCCCAATTTTCTCAAATGTTTTATTCCAAAACTTGGTCCAAGCAAAAAAAAAAAAAAAAAAAAAAAAAAAAAAAAAAAAAAAAAAAAAAAAAAATTCCTGCAGAAACTCAAGTGCTAACACCGAACACATGAGTTGGAGAGCCAGAGATCCCAGTGGAAACAAATGCCCTGATTTTGCCAGGTAAGCGTTGCCCAGCGCACACCTATCTACCTCCAGTGGCTTCTACACAGCAGATGCCTCTCATCTGCTGTGAAAGACTGGTACACACAGGAAGCCAAGGATCCTCCCTTTTGGCCTGATCTAGGAGATGGGGAAGGGTTCTGCAGACAACATGGTTTTAAAATGAAGCCCAGGGCAAGCTTTTGATCTACACAAGATAGTATGTGTTCATGACAGCACTGCTGAGCTGATGGGCTACATTTAAACACTCCCCTCGTGGACAGAATCTGAATTTATTACTTTGTGTTAGGACATACGGATCTTTTGAATTTTCCACATATATGACATGGAGGTGGCGACAATAGGAATGATTTTTGTAAGGCTAACACCCAAGCGTGATCTTAGCTGAGCTAGGACCAGGGTCCTATCTATTTTCAACAAGCGATTACTGTCAGGAAGAGAGCTGGTGAAAAGGTTTCCCTGAACTCACGGAGGATTGCAACAAGAGGAAACACTCCATCATTTGAAAGTGACACTAATATATTCTATTAGATTTGCTTATCATGTTAAAGAGTATATTAAAAGGAAATGTTTGGAGAAGGGATGCCATAACGTGGTATGATGGATAGAGAATTCCTAATTTGGAAAAAATGTGCTAAGAGGACATGATTGATGGAAGTGACCTACTTTATTTTATAAGAAAGCACGAGTTGCCTCGGGCCCATTGGTACACATATTTGGAAAAAGTTGTTTTTTTTCCACATTAAGTTTTTATTAACATTTTCAAAAGAGCAAAAACACCATAGAAGGATATAAGTTTTGACTCGTCAATGCAGATGTGTTTGTAATTATTTGCTGCTTAGAGAAACCTATCCCCTTGCTAGAAGCACTTCTGAATGAGGTGAGTTTCCTGCAAAGGGAACACCTGACTGAGAGAAACGCCACACCCGTTCCCTGATAAAAAATGACTGGGACAGGGTGTTTTTATTCAAAGCACAAATGGGCCCTCAGCCACTTGTAAGTGCACCCCCCCTGCCGCTGCCCTCGCCACCTTTCTGTGGCTAAGGGCAAAAGGTCAAGGCTGAGTTAACCCTGCGAGTTCAACCCCAGATGGTAAGAGCAAGGCTGAGGGTGCGGGTCATCAAAGGAAACCTCTGGCAAGTCAGGAACTCAGGTTTGCCCAGGCAGCAGGAGGGACTGGTGAGAGTCCTCCAGGGCACAAGATCCAGTTACCACTGAAACGATGTTGCCGGTGAGTTACGACCCTAAGAAACGCTGCTGGTGGTGTGAGGTTTTTTTTAAAAAAAATTTTTTTAAGAGAGAGGGACAGTGAGAGAGAGAGACAGAGAGAGAAAGAGAATCAATTTTATCTAGTTTTTCATCTAGTCTTCACTGCTCCTACACTTAGCTGTGTATGTGGTGCTGGGGATCGAACCAGGGTCCTCCCGCATGCCAGGCAAGCACTGTAACGGCTGAGCCACCGCTCCAGCCCTGGTGTGAGGTTTAATGAACAAGTGGGATGTAAGGAAAGACACGTGTTGAAAACTGCAGGTGGGAGAATACACGTGCATCAGCCTTCCTGAGGGCCATTTGTCACAAAAGCCTTAGATGGTTACATGTCCTTGGTTCCCAAAACTCCACTTCTAGGAATTTCTCCTAAAAAAATAATCATAAAAAGTCACAAAGATTCAGCTAATAAGATGTTTACCATAGGGCTGGAGTGGTGGCCCAGCGGCAGAGCGCTTGGCTGACATGCACGAGAACCCATGTTAGATCCCCAGCACCACGTACACAACAACCAGATTAAAAAATAATCTCTCATTCTCTTAAAAAGAAAAAAAGAGGTGTTCACTATAGAACTATTTATAAAATAAAAGATGGACTTAACCTAAATGCTTGGTTAAGGGACTACTTAAATAAATGCTTATATTTAATGAAGCAATTAAAATGATAATGTAGACGAATATGTGGGAAAAGCTTTATTATATGAAGAAGGAAAAGCAGGCTATAAAATATTAGGCATATTATAATACTCTTTGAAAAACTACATATACGAATGTTTATTACAGAAGATACATAATAATATATATATTATGATAACATTTTACAGTTTATGTGTGTAAATATACCTTTTTTGGCACTGGAGATTGAACCCATGGGTGCTTAACCACTGAGCCACATCCTCAGACCTTTTTATTTTTTTGTTTTGAGAAAGGGTCTCACTAAGTTGCTGAGGGCCTGGCTAAGTTGCTGATGCTGGCTTTGAACCTGCGATTCTCCTACCTCTGCCTCCCAAACTGCTGGGCTTACAGGTATGCACTACCATGCCTGGCTAACTATACGTATTTGATGGACAGTCATCGAAATGTTAAAAGTGACTCTTTCTAAAGAATAATAAGTTTTACAGTTATTCTTTCCTTCTGAATGTTTTTGTTTTCTACACAAAACATGTTTTACTTTGGTAACAAGTAAATCAGTTTAAATGGAAAATCTAAGAGATGTTAAGTAGTTATTAAGCAGAAACAATAAGAAAGCTCTCAAGGATTCCTAGACACAAACTAAATGGTTTTCTCATACAACAATAATAATAACTTAGAAATTCAGAATGGAAAATTACTCCATCACTACAACAAAATCAAAGCCTAAATCATCCACAAAACTGAAAATACAATGACTCATTCATGCAAGAAATATTTAAGACCAACTCAGAATCAAAAAATGAAGCATACCAAAGAAACTCTAAATAAATTACTGTTACTGGTTGGAGAACTAAGTATTGTGAACGTTTCAATTCTCTCCCAAATTAGTTTATGAATTTAAGACCATGTCATGGAAGTTTCCGATTAAAATATCTGGCAACTAGATTCTAAACATTATCTCAGAATAGCTACATAAAAACAAATTTCCTAAAAGAAAAAAAGAGGAAGCTTTCTCTATTGGGTTTTAAAAGACATGACAAAGTGAGAGCAATTAAACAGTAAATAATCTAAAAATAGCAAATATGTAAGGAATAAAATAGAATAGAGAATAGAAAAACAGATTAATGGAATAAAAATATGGGCACCTAGCATATGATAAAGATTGTATTTTTTGTTAATGGAGAAAGGCTCAATTATTCTGCAAATGGTGTTGGAATAATTACTCATTTGGAGAAAAAAGGAAAAGTGGTTTTTTTTTGTTTTTTACTTCATGCCACATTCATAGAAAAAAAATGTCAAATGTACCAAAGATGCACACACTGTTAAAAAATTGTACAAGTTATAAAGAAAGCTGAAGAATAATAATTTCATGATCTTGAGGATGAGAGAAGCCTTTCTTAAAAAAAGATAAATCTCAGAATGCATAAGGGACAATATTAACAATTAAGCCTGCATAAATATTCAAGTATTTGATATGGGAAATCCACACTACAATCAAAGGTCACATTAGGGAGGAAATGCAAGCAAAAGGTAAGGGTCTTTACTATGCTTTACTATGTAAAGTGCTGTTCTATGATAAGAAAAAGACCATCATACGCAGGGCCCTGGGTTTGATCCTTAGCACAACAAACAAACAAAAACGAAAGAAAGAAAGAAAGACCATGGTTTTAAGGGAAATATTGGAAAGATACAAGAAAGATTTTTATAGAAGAAATACAAATAATCATGAACCACACTAATAATCAGACAATTTAAATGATCAACAACAAAACATTATTTTGACTTACCACTGTTAAAGTTTTAAAAAGAAATAAAAGTCAATGTATTTAGGACTTGGGGACAGACTTTCGCTGCAATAATTTCAGCCCAGGGAACTGACCCTGTGGGAACTCACCAGCGATCTGGCAGAGGCAGGGATAGTAGGAGGTGGTGAACGGCTGAGCCAGAGCCAGAGCCGTACACGGGGAGAGGTCTGAGATACGTTGAAAGTGAAGTCAGAGAACAACGTATCTTTGCAGTCCTGACATCTGTTTAAGAAGCAGATGTACCGTTGGTACCACTGGATCCTTTCTGTGGCAGACAGTGAATGGCTGTAGGGTAGGCTGGGTCACCTTCATTTATTTTTTTCTTTTATCCTAGTTTTTTAGGATCATGTATCACTTTTATAATAAAAACCAAGGCACACCTGACAAATTTGTCTGGAGAGGTGGAGTGAGTTGCCCAAGGCTGTCAGTATGTGGGGACCAGAAGGAGTTGGGTCTCCTGATGCCCATGTTCCCGGTGCTCCCAGAGTCCCTTCTTCCTACCGAGGAGCCCTAAGGACCTAACACAGCCTTTTAGCCAAAGGAGCCCACAAGTGCCCTGAAAACTCCACTGGTGGCCACCTGTTGGGATGCAGATCCCCCCAGACCTGTTGTTACTATTCCATTTCATAGAAGGAGAAACAGGCTCTGGAGAAGGTTGAGCCATTTGCCTGGTTGGACCTGTGGATAAAGAATGAGAGGTTGGGTCAGCTGGGGGCCGCTCCTCGTCGCCTGCCACCACCCCTCTTTTCTTCTCTTCTGGTTAAAGCACCTACCCACCCTCTGCCCATGTGTCCTTCTGCCACTAACACCCTGACATTTCACTGATTCGCACCTGCTCTCCCACAACCTAGCCAAGAGCTTGGTGTACAGCAGGTGCTCAATAAAAGTTTGCTATATCAGTGGACTGACCAGAAGGACCCTGAGGCCTATCTCCAGTCTCCTAGAGCTCATCCTGACCTCAGGCCATCCTTGTCCTCATCTGAGATGACATGGGTAGGAGGTAGTCACCATGGTCCTGAAACCACCCAGTAAGGTGAGGGGCTCCACCAATTTTATTTTCAGAATGAAGGGGCTACAGATTAGAGAACTTATTGCCTAAAATGTCTAGAAGCAGAGACAGCAGGAAAGTGGAGGAAGTCCCCATGCATTGGTTCTGAGTCCAACTTTCTATTGCTACCAGCTTCGACATCCCAGTCATTTGCTGGGACCCTGAACAGCCCTTTAAGGACAGGGATCTTGCCTGTTGCTCCTGTCCCCAGCAAGTGGCAGGCACATGTAAATGAACACAGGATGGTGAGCTCCTGTCACAACTTGCCATAGTAGAGATCAGAAGCTCAGGACTGGAGTGGCCTTGCACCCACACAGTCCAACTCCCGCCCTGGGGGACCCGGGCATAGCACACTTGCTCAAGGGTGCAAAGAGAAATAGGAGTGATCAGGCAGGAGGGACGAGCCAGTTTTCAGCCAAAGCAAAGACCAACTGGCTTGGCTTGGCTCAAGAATCAGGGGACCGGGGCTGGAGCGATGGCTCAGTGGTTTCAGTGCTTGCCTGGCAAGCACGAAGACCCAGGTTCAAACCCCAGCACCAGGTACACAACTGAGTGTTGGAGCAATGAAGGCCATGTGAAAAACTAAATAAAGTTGCTTCTCTCTTTCTCTGTCTCTCTCACTGTCCCTCTCTCTTAAAAAAAAAAAAAGAATCAGGGGACCCTGTTGGGAGCCACTTATAAGGATTAGAACCCCCACATTGATTCTCCCAGAAACAGAGGGAGAGGCCTAAAGCTCTCGTAATGAAGTCATATCTATCGCAAGGATCCTTGAGGCTACTTAACGGTGAAATAATTATATGTGTCCCAGAACTGGGAGAGCAAGCATTTCTGTCCAACATCCCATGATGCTCTTAAAAAAGCTTTCACTATAAACTGCAGGTAGGGTGGAGAGAGGTGAGATTTCCAAGCCAGGACACCATGTTAATATTCTACCCCACCTTTTATGTTTTGGTGCCATCCCAACGGTGTGTCTATATTGCTGTATAGACATATTAAAACAACATTAAAGGAGATTAAAAGAGCAACAGTTGTCATCCGTAATCATATTGCTGTAACTAAATTGTTCTCTGCATGTGTATGTGTCTCCTTGTTGAATTACGCTGGTAAATACATGAATGTGTTGTCATCATCAGCAATTAAACCACCAAGAAGTACAAACTGTCATCGGGAAAAGTGCCCAGTCCACACTGGACGTGCCCGTTCCCTTCTTTCCGGAAGCAACACGACTGTCAGCTTAGCGTCTGACAATCCCATGTGTGCCTTTCCAGAACTTTTCTCTGAGTTCATATCTAAACACACACAGTGTGACTACACAGTGTGTGAGTACCCAGACACACATTTACTTTTTTATTTTTTAAAGAGAGAGGGACTGTGTGTGTGTGTGAGAGAGAATCCGTTTTATTTAGTTTCTCATGTGACTTTCATTGCTCTGACACTTAGTTGCGTATGTGGGGCTGGTGTTTGAACCCGAGTCCTTGAGCATGCCAGGCAAGCATTGTAACTGCTGTGCCACTGCTCGAGTCCGAAGTATTTATTTTAAACATTAACAGGATCATATTATGTGTTGTTCTAGAACTTGCTTTTTCACCTTTCATAGATCCTAGAGATCTTTCCATGATACTACAGAGAGCTACTTCCATCTTTATAAGTAGCTACACAATTTTCTGTAGTATGGAAACATCCTATTTTTTTTTTTTACAGTTCCCATTAAGGGACATTTGGGTTGTTTCTGATTTTCCAACTTTCCAAACAAGAGCCTTAAGCTCTCTGCCTCTCTTCTGTGACTGAGCAGTCCCTTTATTCGTGTTAGCATACTGTCCTATGGGGGAATGTCAGCTCCAGGAGGGGAGAGGTTTTGGGGTTTTTTCCTGCTCTATCTCCAGTGCCCATAACCATTCCCTGCTCAGCACATGTGCACAAGAAATATTTGTTGAATGAATAATCGACCAGCAAGGGGAAGACATAGCTACAAATCATTTTAGCAATTACTGCTGGTCTAATTGCTACATTTTACAAAGCCCTTTGACTCCCTCCCTCACGGCATTCAATGCTTGCTGGCAACTATTTGTGAGATCAGCAGATCCTGCAATGTCATCACTCCCTACTTCCTGGTGAATCCTGGCCTGAAGTCAAGGCTTATGAGTCAAAGACAAAGGTTCAAAGCCTTGCACTGTCATTTCTGTGCATGTCTTCAGAGAATTTAATTGACTTTGACGAGCCCCAATTTTTTAACCTATAAAACAAAGATATACACACACCTTCCCTTGAAGGGGTTTGTGATGATTAAATGTGATTGTGCCTGCAAAGTACCTGCCACATAGCAGCACTCAGCAAATCATTGCCCCCTTTGTTCCGCTTCCAGTGTAGTCTTTCTGCCTGTCCAGGGTCAGCTACCCATCCCCTTACTTGCTCCTTTTCACTGCCTACCAGTGACAAAACACCTTACTGTTTTCCCTAAAGGATCTCCTGTCAAATCTACAAGATTTTCTTGGGAAGAAATGCAGGAAAGATTTGTCTGTCTTATTTAAATATAACATCAGCACCATTTTCCTGAGCATTTTCTATTTGAACACTTATCACATTAAATAACAGTGAGCTGACTAGTTCCCCAACTGGGGAAACAACCACGACTACCTTTGTTCATTGCAGGTCAACTGCAAATTTTGGTAAATGCTCAATATTGCCAGAATAAAGAGATGATGTGAAAATACCGTAAGTATCTGATTTTAAGATTTCCCTGGACTTTGGTCCTTCCAAGGGCACAGGCCTCCTGACCCGCTCTGCTCCCATGAGCCTCCTGAGCCAGCCTCCATCCAGCAGCTGGTGGAAGGAACTGGCTTCTCAGTGTTAGGTTTATGCCTTAGCTTGCTTGCTACCCAGTGGAACCTACCTCTGGCAGTCGCTCTGTTTGACCTGCAAGCCTTTTAAATGGTCTTTTCTGGGCTGGAGCGGTGGCTCGGTGGTTGAGGCACTTGCCCAGCATGCAGGAGTACATGGGTTCAAACCCCAACAACCACGTACACAACTAAGTGTCTTTCGAGCAACGAAAGCCATGTGAAAAACTCAATAAAAATTAATTCTCTCTCTCACTGTCCTCTCTTTTAAAAAAAAATGGTCTTTTCTTTTCCCTTTAGAATTGAAAGTCTTTTTTTTTACTTTTTTCTCTTTTTTTTCATTCTTATCGGTTCTTTTTAAACATACATGATAATAGAATATGCAATGACCTAATTATAAAAGCATGGGGCTGGAGCGGTGGCTCGGCAGTTACAGCACTTGCCTGGCATGCACAAGGATGCAGGTTCGAATCCCAGCACCACATACACAATCATGTGTCAGAGCAATGAAAACCACATGAAAAGCTAAATAACATTGATGCTCTCTTTCTCTCTCTCACTGTCCCTCTCTCTTTAAAAAAAGAAAAAAGAAAAAAGTGTGAAGTATAACTTGTTCTTCTTCATTCCCCTGTCTTTCCTGTTCTCCTCCTTTCTCCCACCCACTGTTTTCTCTACTCTGCTGATCTCTCTGCTATTTACTGATAGCTTTTTAAAATTAGTGTCTTGTGGATGTACATGATGTTGAGATTCACTATGGTTTATTTATATATGAACACAGGAAAGTTAGGGCTGATTCATGGAATTGAACTTCTTGCCCATCTGTACTCCCTTCAAATAATTTGGAAGTCATCAACCCACCCGAGTAGAGACTGAGGAACGAAACCCTGATGCCCTCATAGCAGAGAAAGAAAGACGTTTTCCACACCACCTGGGACTTTCTGCGCTTTCATTTGCACAGGGTGGCTCTCTACCAGACCCCGAGCTTTTTGAGGGCTGGTATCACGGAATTTGTCATTTTGGGATCCAAAATGCCAACATAATGCCTGGCATGGACAGGGGTATATTTTGGGGGAAAGAATATTGCTTTCCTTTCAGTTTTATTTTTATTTTCATGGCACATAACCACTGTAACTCAATATACTTATGTTCTTACCAATCTTAAAATTCTATTATTACGAGTAAGTCCTTAATAGGCCTTTTGGGTGGAATCTTAACCATCTTTTATAGCACCGTTTTTATGAAGGGCAGTATACCGAATTGCCAGATAATGACTAAAAAGAAACTTTTGGAATTTGTGCGAAAGTTAAAGATTTCTGTCTTCCTTCCTGGCTTAGTTTGCGTTGTTTGTCTTCTCATTCTCTCTCTCTCTCCTTCCCCACTGGGAGCTGAACCCAGGGGTGCTCTACCACTGAGCTACATCTCCCGGCCTTTTGCTTTTTAACTTTTGAGACAGTCTCAAGTCTTGCTAAGTGGTCCAGCCTGGCCTCAAAGTTGCCATCCTCCTGACTCAGCCTCCCAGGAGCTGGGATTATAGGTGTGAGTCATCCTGCCCAGCTGGGTGGTTCTCCAAGAGACCCCTACCCCTGCCAGAAATGCAGGACCTCATATTCCTCTATGCTATCAGAGGAATAGCACCAAAGGAAAGAGAGTCTGGGAGATTGTGGGTTCTAGGAGGATCTTATTGATGGCATTATTAGGCTCTGGATGCAGGTTCAAATCCCAACACCAGGTACATATCAAGTGTCGCAGCAATGAAAGCCACATGAAAAACTAAATAAATCTGATTTTCTCTTTCTCTCTTTCACTGTTCCTCTCTCTCTTTAAAGAAAAAAACCAAAAAGAGGACATTACCCTTTGAAGGACACGACCCGCTTGGATTTAATTGGGCTGGAATGAAGGGGGCCAACTGTGGTCCCTCTTCACAAAGCTCCAGGTGTTCTGCGATCTGTCTTAGCTCAGCCTTTTATGCTTTTAGCCCAGGACTTTTCTTTTTCTTTCCCTCTCCAGTTTGATATTTTTGCTACAGTATCTAAGATTCCTACTTTTCTTCTTCTTTATTAAGGTATAACTATTTACAGTAAAATACTTTGAAAGTTTTAAGTTTGATGAGTTTTACAGTTGCATATATCCCCATAATCATCACCCAAACCAAGATATAGCACATTTCTGGAATGCTGGAAGGTTCCTTCTGGCCCTTTCTAGATAACCCTCTCCAGGAGGCAACCACCTTTCCGAATTCTATATCTATAGATAAGATTTGCCTGCTATGAACTTTGTAAAAATAGAATCACATAGCTTGTTCCTTTCCTTTTTTTTAATTCACTGAAACAATAATAATAAAATTGTTAATAATCACAATAACAAAAAAAGGTGTAAACATAACCTAATTTCTTTTCTTTTCCAAGATGTCAAAAGTCAACATTCTAAAATGTTCAGCAGTGGTGGTTTCTGGGTAGGGAGGATTTGGGTTATTTTTATTGATATCTTTATACTGTGTGGTATAATATAAAAATAGGCATATCATTTTATAACAATAAAGGGGGACAGCCTTTGTAGAGGGACATGTTTCCTGTAGAGAAGCAAAGAGGTAAGATTCAGAAGCAGGAGCCCTGGCCTTCTTGAAAGCAGAGAACACTCATGCTTGGCAACCTCTTACTGGGGCATTGTTGGAAGGGGGTCTTGGCACATCATCTCAAGGTCAGAGACCTCTCGTTCTTGTCTATCTCTTTGGACATGGAACCATTTAACCAAAGGATTCCTCCAAACTCAAATTCTTCCCCTTAGACTTTTGCAAAGAGAAAGCGTTGTCTAAGGTGGGGATTAAAAACACCACAAAAGTCATGAAAAAAACACACACACATTTTAAACCCTTGATCTCATTTTAAATTCTTGGTAGTATGTGCAAGACAACTAGCAACGAGTGAAGTATACACTCTCAGGTCAATGCCATACACCACCGTCTATGAATGACATCTAACTACAGATAGGGCATCTCCCTGCTGTTTCCTCGACGGCCCTGTGATGCAGATAGGCACACACATGAAGAAGGAATGAGGACAGAGAGACATAGAGGAGAGGAAGTTTGGAACCCTGAAGTCATGTTCATAGGAACACTCAAAACATGGAAAAGAGAAAACAACAGAACAGTTTCACAACAGAACTCAAGGCCTCACTACATTGGCTAAATGGTCCCATATGTGGTAATCTACAAAGCTGGGAGGTTTTAAATGGGCCAGCTGGGCGGTGCCAGGCTCTGGCGGTGGGCAAGTTGTGCAATCTCACCGAACCCATTTCTGCCTCTCTACAAGGTGGTAATAATGGCAGGGTCTACCTCCTGGAGTGCGTAGGAGGGGTGGCTGGAGGGAAGCATGCTTGGGCTAGCCACCTACCAACTATTTATCATCTCTTCTTGATCTGGGATGAGTGCTCTGGAGAGGATATGAGATCCAGGCTCTGTATCCTATGATCATTTTCTTTTGGGAGATACTAAAGAGCTAAGAGATATCTCTCTCCTCACCAAGTGGACCTTTGCTTCCTCCATGAACAAAAAGCAACTTTTTGATAGGAAATTGGAGCTGGGGAAAGAAAGGAAAATCTACTGGAATCATACATCCCTGGGATATGCTGTCAGCTTGGGTGAATTCCTTAACATTGCAGAACCTCAGTTTTGTTTTTTTTGTTTTTTGTTTTTTTTTTTAAAGAGAGAGGGACAGTGAGAGAGACAGAGAAAGAGAGAAATAACTTTATTTAGTTTTTCACATGGCCTTAGTTGCTCTAACACTTAGTTGTGTATGTGGTGCTGGGGTTTGAACCCGGGTCCTCGTGCTTGCCAGGCAA
>PVKS010020199.1:0-37207 GCA_004027875.1 Aplodontia rufa | reverse complement strand
AGAAAAAGAGAATCAATTTTATTTAGTTTTTCATGTGGCTTTTGTTGCTCTGACACTTCGTTGGTGCTGGGGTTTGAACCCACATCCTCATGCATGCCAGGCAAGCTGCAGCCCTGGGACCCATTTCTAAACTCCTAGTCCTACTTTACTACCCCATATGACAACCCCAAGATGACCTTTTAAAAAAGTCATTGAGTGTCAAGGCTTTCTAGAGCTCTACCTGGCAATTATTATTATTATTTTTAAAGAGGGAGGGAGAGAGAGAGAGAGAGAGAAAGAATCAATTTTTTATTTATTTTTTCATCTGGGCTTTGTTTCACAGACACTTAGTTGTGTATGTGGTGCTGGGATTTGAACCTGGGTCCTCATGCATGCCAGGCAAGTGCTCCAACTGCTCAGCCACCACTCCAGCCCATCTACCTGACAGTTATAAAGAGAAATTTTTGTCAAATGAATCCTGTGTTCCCAATAGATTGCCTTATAGTTTATGAAATATATTCCTAGGAATAACTTCAGGGCTCACACTTAAGGGGTCAGAAGTACTCTTCTCACACGGCATAATATTGTCTGAGGACCTTGACTCCCAAACTTTACTGTGCTTTTTCTCCATTGTTTGTGGCCTCTCATCCCAGCTATAGAAGAAGAAAGGAAACTGGTCTGAAAGCAGAGATCAGAGTGAGTTATGTGTAGCCACTGCTTCTGGGGGTGCAACACACTGTTCTTGACACAGCTGACTAAATCCTCATACCACTCTACCAACAGCTTGACTGGAACTCAGTGCTTACTCCATGTCTGGTACCCAGTAATGATCGATAGACATTAAATGAATAAATAAGACTGAAGAGTTCTCATCTGTTATCTGTACAGGTAGCACTAGGCTGAGTGTCTTTGAAATGCTTTACAGACATTACCTTGGTCATCATAACAATCCTTTGAGATAGGACACAGCAGTATCCCCACTTTATTGGCACAGAGATAATGATTTTTGCTTAAGTTCATATAGCCAGTGAATGATTGATCTACGATTCAAATCCAGGCTCCAGAGCCCATGTCCTCAGTCTCCGTGCTGGAGGCCAGGACATAAATCTTTATCCTTCTGGGTTATTATTAAGATAAATGAAAGTGTCTAGCACTGTGCCTGGCACATCCTAGAGACCACCAGGATTGGGCCTTCTGCACACTCAGATGGCATCTGCATTGGCTGTCACGTGCGTCAGGGGAAGCTCAGGATAAGAGCTGCCCACAGCCCTGAATAAGGTTCTGGTTCTTTTTTCCAAATTGAGAATCAACCCTGGGGCTTCAGGCCCCTGATTGAGTCAGCCTCTGATTGCAGCTGCAGTAATTATAGCTGTGCAGTCCCACTGGGCCCTGTCATACAGTGGCTGCTCTCAGCAGTGGGCTCAGCACAATCACTGGGACTTGGAAGGGGGTGGGCTGGAGCTGTAGGGGCTTTGGTGAGCCCTCATATAGACAGCTTCAGATTATGGAGTCACTGATCTGGAAGGCAAACCCAGCTCCAGCTGGGCGTATACCTTCCGAGGACACACAGCTAGAAATGGCAGGCAAGAGTGCAGAGCACAGCAGCTATGTGTTGCTAGAGCTTAAAGGAGAGGTCTGGAGGGGTGGGACAGGTAACCAGGAGAGGCAGGCAGGGGTCATTGGATCAAGGAGGGACTTAAGTGTCAGGCAGAGCAGCGGTGGGGTCTGATTTAGGATTTGGAAAGTTCTAGGGGGTAGACAGGGATTTTGGATGAAGAAACTGAGACATGGGGCAAGAGGGTCCTGGTGGACACCCATGGCCTTATGCCAGGTGTCTGGAACTGGATTGGCAGAACTGCTTGGCCCCGTGCCCCGCTTGGCTAAACCATGCATGGATGTCTGTCTCCACAGCCAGGCAAGTATGTCCTGCTGAGAAGCTGAGCTGTGGACCTGCCAGCCACAAGTGTGTGCCTGCTGCGTGGCGCTGTGATGGGGAGAAGGACTGCGAGGGTGGAGCAGATGAAGCCGGCTGTGCTACCTGTGAGTCTGGGGTCTGCCAAGCATGGTCAGGCAGCCTTGGGGAGTAGTGGTTGCTTCTGGAGAGGAGCCTGTTTCCCATGGGGCCTGGCAAGTGGAAAGAAAAGGATAATGATCAGGAAACTAGTAACGGCCAGGCACTTCGGAGACATTTTCTTCTTTCATCCTAACAACCACCTCATTAATAGCCATTATCATTCCCATTTTATGGGTGAGGAAACTGAGGCTCAGACAAGGAAGGAAAAGTACCCAAGGCTGAGTGATAGAACTGAGATTCAAACTCAGGTCTGAACAGCAAAGCTTTTTATCATGCCTGACATCTGCTCATCCATTCCACAAGTCTACCTATGTCCAGGCAAGACCAGGGGATCCAGGGAATGGGCTGAATGGGAAAACGGTGGTAGCCTGAGCCAGGGCACAGGCATTGTCAGTGGGAGGGGGGCAGATTCCTGAGGTGTGAAGGATGACTGCTGCTAAAATCTGAGCTTCGAGCACACATGTCACAGGGTGGGAAAGACATTCCTAGCAGCCTCAGCAGGGACAGATGGAAGTGGTCACTGGGATAGTTCCACATCACTGAACTTCAAACACAGGATTATATTCTTCCCAGGGAGCAGGCCAGAAAGGCCTGGGCCTGTGGGGACTATGACCAGGCCTTACTCTTTCAATTTGATAGGTACCTACTGCATGCCAGGCCTGGAGCCAGGCCCTAGAGGCACAATGAAGTGAATCCTACATAGTCCTCCCTCTGGAAGCACGTGGTTATAGAGAGAAAAAGATGGACTACTAGTCTGTGAGGCTGGGTGGAGATATGGGTACTCTCTTAGGAGGTCCTTTGCCAGGCACTTGCCCACTGCTGCCTCTCGCCCCTTCTGCCCTCAGCAACCTCTCTGTAAGTACCCTAGCCATCCCTCCTAGCCAGGGGAAAGGCCGTCTCCTCCCAAGGCTTTTGAATCACAGATTCTAGGTGTGGTGCTTTGATGGGTCTGAAGCAGAGAGCATCTGGGTGTGGGGGGAGATCCTGGCTGGCATCAGCAATTTCTAAGTCCCAGTGATAGTACTTGCTCGTTTCTGCAGCTGTGATAATTCTGTGAGGACTCACGGCCAATGAGAGTCCTCTTCTCTTCTTACCTCCCACTCCTATAATCAGATGATTTCTCCAATGCAGAGGTTGTCAGCCACTGCTGCAAGAGGGTGGGATCTAACTAGGGTATATTGGAACAGAAATATTCACCATTAATTATAAAAGCAAGGGCAATAGAAGGTCCTATTGGGCTTCTCTGCTATAGTTCTGCCTGGGCAGAGGAAAAAGAGTTCTTCCTTCTTCCATCTCTCAGAGCCTGTTCCATTGTGAATGCCAAGAGTACGAATCTTAAAGTTACTGTCAGCTTCAAAACTTTACTGGGGACTCAGTATTAAGAAGCACTTCTTGCCAGGCATGGTGGCACACACCTGTAATCCCAGAGACCCAGGATGCTGAGGCAGGAGGTTTTCAAGTTCAAAGTTAGTCTCAGCAACTTAGCGAGATCCTGACTCAAAATTAAAAATAAAAAAGGCTGGAGATGTAGCTCAGTGGTTAAAGGACCCTGAGTTCAATCCCTGGTATTCAATCAATCAATCAATCAATCAAAAGAAGCAGCACTTCCTATCAGGACTCTCAGAAGGCAAAACATTGTGACTCCTCCCTTCCTGGACATGTACAAGCTGACTCTGGACAGGTAGGAGGGGAGCTCATCTAGGCATCAGTGTTATCTTAAGAAACTGTGGCATTCCATATCATGTACTTTCCCCACCAAGGCTCCAACATCTCAAAGCCCCGAAGGAGAAAAATGCAGCTGTCAGAAGCTTGGTAGAACTGTCAGAAACACATGACATGAGCTGCCTACATTGTGAAACCGAAGTCATCACTTTATTTATGTTCAATAACAATGAAAATTG
Source organism: Aplodontia rufa (assembly GCA_004027875.1). NCBI lineage: Eukaryota > Metazoa > Chordata > Mammalia > Rodentia > Aplodontiidae > Aplodontia > Aplodontia rufa. The sequence continues at coordinate 33,253 of PVKS010020199.1, read as the reverse complement.
CCATTGTTCCATCAGAAAATAAAAACAGGCTGTGGGCGACCCCACATGGAGCGTTCTGGTTCTGCAGCCATCCTGTTATCTGCGATCAAGGCACTGCACCCATAACCCAGCCGGGCCCCAAGCCAGTTCTTGGTCAGTGTCAGAAGACACAAAGGAGGGGAAGAGGCAAGGAGATCATGGCCCTGAAAACAGCTTACACTTCAAGGAAAAAGAAGACAAGAAGAGCTAGAGAAGGAGACAGAGAAGGAAGGAAAAGAAGAAGGAAATGCCCCAAATCTGAGTTCTGGTTCCATGGACTGACTGTGTGACCCTGGGCAAGTTGTTCCCCTCTCTGAGCCTCAGTTTTCCTGTCTGTAAACTAGCACTGGGCTGGCTGGTCTCTAAGGTCCTCCCTGCTTCTGAGTGCAGACTAACCCATCAGAGAGATGAGCCCAGGGCCACAGGCAGAAACATGACCTATGGCCTCAGTTACTCCACACACCCAGGGCACATCCACTCCACACCTACCCCCTGCTGGGAGCTCTGTGCCAGACTCTCAGGACAAAGTGGCGTCACCTCTAGGCTGTTGTGGTCATGGGGAGATGGAGAAGGACATGAAACCCTGGCATCTGGGTTGGCTGTGAAAGGCACACAGAGGGCAGAGGCAGAGGGAGATTTCTCAAGCAGGGAAACATGAAGTGTGTTATGGAGGAGGTGGAACTTGGGCTCTTGGAGGATAAGAACTCATGACAGAGAAAGGTAGAGGCAGTGGTGGGCAAGAGGTGGATTCCTAGCAGATGGAGCCACTTGAGCAAGGCCTGGAGCAGGACCCTCCCTGTGCATTGAGATCACCAAACCATCTAAGGTGGCTGGAGCTGGGGAACGTTCAGGAGTGTGGTGACGGATCAGAGCAGTGATGCCAGGGCGGGACCTTCTATGGAAGGTGCATGTTATGCCATCTACAGCTATGCCATACCTCACTCCCTGTTGCCTGGGGTCAATAACCTTATAGATCATTGCCTGTTTATCGCACGGTGCTGCTGGCTGCATGGCAGGAATCCTCTCATTTATGCAGTGAGGCTGGTGAGGGTCAGGAAGGGCAAGTGTGTTGCCCAGGGTCACCACTGGAGGCTCCATTGCTGTGCCTGGCTTTGCTTCCCCCACTCAGGCCTCCAGCAGGACCCATTCCGACCTAGAGGTGAAAAAGCCTCTGTAGCAGGGCCGGGTTGGCAGGGATGGGGTCCGGCCGACCGGCTCTCTGTCCTGCGTAGTGTGTGCCCCGCACGAGTTCCAGTGCAGCAACCGCTCCTGCCTGGCCACCGTGTTCGTGTGTGATGGCGATGATGACTGTGGTGACGGTAGCGACGAGCGCGGCTGTGCAGACCCTGCCTGTGGTCCCCGCGAGTTCCGTTGTGGCGGTGTCGGCGTCAGCGGCGGAGGCTGCATCCCTGAGCGTTGGGTCTGTGACCGCCAGTTCGACTGTGAGGACCTCTCAGACGAGGCAGCCGAGCTCTGCGGTAGAGCTGGCCTGGGGACCACATCTGCGCCCGCAGCCTGCTCCCCGACCTCCCAGTTTGCCTGCCGCAGCGGCGAGTGCATACACCTGGGCTGGCGCTGCGACGGTGACCGCGACTGCAAGGACAAGTCAGACGAGGCCGACTGCTGTAAGCCCCCTCCACATCACCCAGCCCAGAGCAGGGCCTGCAGATCTGGCTGCCTGTAGGCCAGGCACAGCCTTCCATTCCCTGCTTTACTAGGAACTTAGTTTGGGAGGATAAAGTGACTGGCTTGAGGCCACGTGTCTACCAAGCAGTGGGACTCAGGTCTGACTCCAGAAGCCCAGCACCTGTGTCTCTGCCCCCAGCTCCTTCTCCCCGTCATAACTCTACCCACTGCCTTTCCCGGGCTAGGCAGTCAGTCACTGGTCTCTCTGTCCAGAGGCCTTATGCACTCAGGAACTCTTCACTAGCCTTTTCTACAATCTGACTGTCCCAGCTGGGCTGGGTCCCTCCACCAGGCTACCTCAGGTCCCTGCTGCCTTCTCACAACACATCTTACAATGTTATGTCCTCATTCATGCACCCTCTCTGCACCCTGAGCTCTTAGAGAACTGGGGGGCCCTTGCAAGTCTCTACAGTCCCCATCTCCAGCACAGTGCCTGAGTAAGAAAGGGCTGGCAAAGTGGACAAAGTTGTTAAGCATGAGCACTAAGACTCGCTGGAAGGCCAAATGTCTGTTCTGAAGAAGTGGCTATGGGGAGAGGTCGTGGACAGGGAAACAGGAGACCTGAGTTTGAGTTGTGACTCTGCCAGCCAGAGTGCTCTGTGACCCTGAGCAAGGCCTTCCCCCTTTCTGAGCTTCATTCTCCTCATCTGAACACTGGAGGTGCCTTGGCCAGGTGTCCTTTGAGGACTTCTAAGATCAGCCACTAGTTTTGTTCCTGCCAGGAGTAAATATTGTATGGGGTTTTGTGGGAGAGCTGACCTAGAACCACACTGACCCTGAACTTCTCCTCTTGCCCTCTCCCAGCAGTGCTGGGGACCTGCCATGGGGACGAGTTCCAGTGTGGGGATGGGACTTGTGTCCTTGCAATCAAACGCTGCAACCAAGAACAAGACTGTCCAGACGGGAGTGATGAAGCTGGCTGCCTGCAGGGTGCGTTCACTCAGGTGAAGGGGCAGCATCCTCCTTGAGGAGAGGCCCCGTGCTCCCTCCCAAGCCTGGGGAAAGCAGAGTTGGGAAAGTTTCCCCTTGGTCCCTGAGATGTATTTGCCCCCAGAGCATCATTTACCCCTAAATCACATGGCTTTCCTCCCATGAGGTCCTAATGGCAACAGAACTAGATTTTTAAGAACTTTGTAAAAGCTGAAAGCAGTCTAGAGAGACATGAAAAGGCACTGCAGGAAGCTCCTCCCAGGACTGCCCCCACGTCCCGCAACTACATTTGTTCAAGCTTCCAAGTGACTTTCCTCACTAGTTCCCAGACTGAGCAGAGGCTGAAATCACCTCCCTAGGAAACCCCCTTGATTCTCAGATGACTCTCTGGTTGCCAGCTGCCCCCCTAAAGGAGCAAAGACCTTAATCCACTAGCAGAATGGAGAATAGATTGGGCAGTGAAACAACCACTCCTATCCAGAGTCTGTGGTGGCTAAAGTCTCCCCTCAGGAGTGCAAAAGCCCAGCCTCTGAGGTACCTGTAGAGTTGTGGCTTGGACCCTGATCGTTTCCGAGATCCTGGCCTATGGGCAGAGCTTCTATAAACCCTGAATTTGGCTCTCTGTCCTGATCTACCTAGAGACTGGTAGGGGCTAGAGCTGGGGCTGGGCCTGGAACCGTGCTTATCTTCTGTGGTTCCTGGCTCAACTCTGCCCTGGCCTTCCAGCCCAAGGCCTCAGAGACACTGTCCAATCTCTTGTCTGGCCCAACAGAGTCAACCTGTGAGGGTCCCCACAGATTTCAGTGTAAGAGTGGCGAGTGCGTGGACAGCGGGAAAGTGTGTGACGCTCAGAGGGACTGCCAGGACTGGTCGGATGAGCTTCTGAAAGAGTGTGGTATGGTACCTGTCCATGTCCAGTGGCTGGACTAACCCCCCTGCTGTGCCCCGTCCTGGCATTTGACTTCAAGGCCTTCCGTGCCTCTCTGCTCTAACCCTATCTGGACATGTGTGCTGTCCTGTGGTCTTATATGGGGCACTTTGTCCTTGGAACTCTTGTTCTGCATCTCTACAGATTTCTAAAGGCCTTTCCTTTCCAGCCCAGATGTCCAAAAAGTATGCTGCTTCTCATAAACCTTGCCTCTCCTCCTCATCCCTTCCATGTTCAGACCTCTTGAGTGTGTGTTCTCTAAAACTTTCTCTCTTCCCCAGTGTTCTGGCCCTGCTGACCTAGCTAGGGCCCTGGCCTTTGAGGCTTCTAGTCCCCTGCAGTGAACCTTGCAGGGGGAGACATGAGGAATAGTAGCAGGCAGTCAATTGAGGCACATCCTAGAGGCACTGCTCAGGCCAGGCCTGGGTGAGAATGGAGCAGCCCCAGCAGCAGCAAGCAGTACTATCCTAATCCCTGAGAAACTCAGACTTGCTGGGAGACCAGATTTGTGGGCTTGATTAGTGAGAAGTAGAATGAGGTGGCTGTCCTGAAGGCTGAAGCTATCAGGATTGGTTCTGGGCTAGAGAGAACAGAAGCTGTGCACTGGAGGTGGATGGGCATCCCAGAGGACATGCTGGGAACCCAGTGTGGACCCAGAAGGGTATATGTGTCATTTCTCTGCTGATCCCCGTTCAGGGCTCCCAAGGAGATTTGAACAGAGAAACTCTGGGAGGAGAATGTAGGTCAGCCTCTCCTCTCATTCCTCCTGGCAGACTGTTCCCCAGCACCTACCCTCCTGGGCACTGAGAGGAACTTCATTCTCTGGAACTCCCCAAGGGTACCATCTTTCCTCCCCTTTTGGGGATTCAAAACAAAACAAAACAAAAGCAACTGTAAAAGGAAGAGTAGCTGAGTGACTTCATCTGAGCTTGTGGGAGAGATATTTCCCCCATTCCCAGTTGCCAGGAAAAGGCCCAGAAAAAGGGTGGGAAAGGGGACAGGGAAGCAGGAGCAACTGAGCCTAGCTCCCACACACACCCAGTTTTGCAGTTAGCCAAGAGCTACTAACCTGTATCTGTCATCTTTTGCATGGCACGCCAAAGAGAAGTATGTATGCATGTGTTTGTATCTGTGTGTGTTCTTGTCTCTGTGCTGGCTGGTGAGAGGCCAGTATCTGCATCCTGTCTACTCTGAGTAAGGCAGGGGAATTGCATCCACACATCGCTGTGTGTGTTCTCATGTCCGTGTGAATGTGTCAGTGGAGTCGGTGGGTCTGTCTGTTCCTCTGCATGTAAGCTGGTGTGTATGTGTATGTGTGCATGCAGGTGTGCGCATGCAGGTGTGTGCCCATGCTGGGGAAAGTGATATCACTGCTTCCTCCCATGGAAGCCTCAAATGTTACTCAGGCCTCTGAACCACTCTACCCCCTTCCTTCCTCTCCCAACTCCCTAGCAGAATCACTTCCAAGCTAGACAGAATTAGTTGGGGACAGAGACTTCCCTTCAGGCCTTCCAGGGAAGGGTTGACAGTGACACCCAGATCTAGACCTGCTCTCCTTTCTCTTTTCCCAACCCACAACCCACTTCAATCCTGGAGGACTCTGTACCTTATTTCATCAGAAGCCAGAGTCACTGTGGGCTTTCCCCTTTCGGAGCCAGCCTACATGCCACTCCATCAAGTGCTTAGTAAACAGAACTGCAGAGATACCAGTAGCTCAAATGGAGAGGAAGGAAGTGAGTGGATGCATGGATGAGGTAGTGAGTGAATGGAAGAACAAATGAATGGATGGTGCTCAGTGAATAATATGATACAAGAAAGGTCAGGGAGGGTTTGGAGTGACAGAACAATTCCTTAAGGTGGAATCCCCCCTTCCCCACCTGTCTACTCCAAAGCTACCATAGCTCAGCCCACCCTCAAGAGTTTGAAGCTTTCCAGGGCTGGACCTGGCTGAGCCACCCATGAACCCCTGAGTCATGGGGTTGCTGTGGTCTTGTTTTTTCAGTTGAGCCAACATTCCGGGGAAAGAGGAGGAGGCCCAGGGGTAAAGGGGACATTCCCTAAGCATGGCTCAGGCTGGAGGTGGGGCACCCCACAGCTATGCATGGCCTAGGGTGGGCAGCTCAGACCAGCTGTATGCATGGCTGTGCCATGGCTGGCTCGGTTCATCTCTGCTTGGCTTGGCTGCAGTGGCAGTGCATGAGTCTTGTGGGCCAAGGGGTGGTGTGGCACCTTCTATTGGCTTATAGAATTATAATCTTCTGTGATTCTAAAGCTCAGAAGGTGCTGTGAGAACTTGGTGAGCCTTGATCCTGGACTTCCTGACCTCCCCAACTTCCAGAAGTTGGTGAGAGAGTAGAGGCTGAGGGAACAAGACCCAGATGACCCCCTGGCACCCCCTCATCCCTTGCAGCAGTTGGTAATACTGGGACCAGGCCTGTGACTAGGTGGAGGAACAGAGACAGGAGCTAAGAGTGGAGAAGCTGAGAAAAACCCATTGTATTAGTTCATGGTCGGAGAGAACTGGCTTGGCAACAAGTCTGTGCAGAAAAAGGCCTGGCTTGGAAGTCTTGATAACCACAAGCATGGCAGGGGGCATCCTGTGTTGTTCAGACTCCTGGCTCTGTCCCCTGCTCAAAGAGGGACATGAACAGATGGAGTGTATCCAGAGAAAGGCACCTGAATGGTGGGGAACCATAAATCAACACTGTAAGGAAGTTCTGAGGGAACTCATGTACCCTAACCAGCCCCACACAGCGGAGCTAGGAGTAAGGGCAAACCCTAGGAGGCAGATCCTAGGAGGAAGAGCTTCATAGGGGGGCCCTGCTGTTCCAAAGTGCAGCTGGCTCCCAGGAGGAAGTGGGCATCCTAAGCTGGAGATGTGTGAGCCAAGACATTTCAGAAGGCATTCTTGGGATACCCTAGGAGTTGGATGTTATGCATGCAGGCCCCCTCAGTTTGGAGGTTGTGAGGGAAGAGGGGCCATAGGGAAATGTGGTTGTGAAAGTAAAGAGGTCAGACCACCAGGGAAAGCCTACTGGTTCCTGCTTGGTGGTGGACAAAGCCCTGGTCTGGGAAGCCAAGAACCTGCCCTTTCTGAACCTGCTCTCTCCCAGTCACCTGCTTAATGAGGGCTGAGGCTCAGTGAGGTCTCTAGCCCTCCTGATTCTCAGGGTTCTGCTGCTCTGAGGCTCTGCTTCCACTGCAGCTCCCCCAGCCCCACCCCCACACCCCACCCCATCCTGCTCCCATCCCTTCTGGGCTCCTGGACTCTCAGGAGCCTGCGTCCCTCCCCAGGGCTGAACGAGTGTCTGCATAACAATGGCGGCTGTTCCCACATCTGCACTGACCTCAAGATCGGCTTTGAGTGCACCTGCCCAGCGGGCTTCCGGCTTCTCGACAAGAAGACCTGTGGCGGTGAGACCTCTCCCTGCCTGCTCAAGCAGAGGCAGATCTCCTGCCAGTTCTGACCTCTGCTCTTCCCCACAGACATCGATGAGTGTGAGGACCCAGATGCCTGCAGCCAGATCTGTGTGAATTACAAGGGATACTTTAAGTGCGAGTGTCACCCGGGCTATGAGATGGACACATTGACCAAGAACTGCAAGGCTGTGGGTATGGACACCCCAAGGGTATCCATTGCTCTAAGGGGCTACAAGAAGCAGCGTGTTTCCATACATGAGAGGAGTGGTTGTGGACATATATGCACACACGTAGAAAGCAGTTTGTACACACAGTACTCAAAGTGTAAAAATACATCACATATACCATGTACTACACAGTAATCCACACAGACTGTACAAAGAGCTCCCAGTATGGCCCCCAGAGACTACTTGCACAACACAATGTGAAGACACACTTGGATCTAGCATAAGCACCCACACAACCAACTGAACTAATTCGTCTTATTCAGTTATTAATATTGAACACCTAATATTCTTATAGGAACTGGAGATTCAGCAGTAAGGAAAACACACAGAAATCCTTATATCCCCTTGTGTACTTATATTTTAATGGGTGAGGCTAACAGGAAATCAGGATAAAATACAGTGTATGGCAGATGGTGATGGGGGCTGAAGTATAAAGTAGAAAATGGGGACAGAGAAGTCTAGAGGGCAGTGGGTTATAGTTTTAAATAGAATGATCAGGAAAGCCCTCACTATGGTGACATTTGAGTAAACACCTGAGAGATGTAAAGGAATAAGCCATCCATTATTTGCAGAAATAGCATTTCAGGCTGAAGGAATCCAAAGTGCAAAAGCCCTAAGGCAGGAACATGCCTAGGGTGTTGAAGAAACAGTCAGAAAGCCAGGGTAGTTGAAGCAAGGAGACTAGAAAGAGATGAAGTTGGAGAGGTGACTCAGGGCAGATCCCAAAAAATCCTTCTGGACTATTAAGGGCTGACTTGATTTCCTGACCAAAGCCCCTGTGGGTTTTTGAGTAGAAGGAGAATGTGATGTGCCATTAGGCTGTGTCTGGCCACAGTGTTGAGAACATACCGCAGAGGGCAAGGAAGGAAATAGAACCATTCTCGAGGTTATTGCAGTAAAGAGTGGCCTGGGCATGGTGGCCTGAGCTAGGGTGGATGCAGTGGGAATGTTGAGAAGTGAACAGACTGGATATATTTTGAAGGGCACCCAACAGGATTTGCTTATAAATTGAATATGGGATGTGAGAGAAAAAGGAGTGAAAGATGACTCCAAAGTTTTGGGCCAGATAACTGAAAAAATAGGATTACTATTTCTGGACCTGGGAAAGAGAAGCAGTTCTGGGGGAACGTTTTGGACGCTGAGTATAAGAAAACCAGCTGGATCACAAGTCTGGAGTCCATGCACATAAATACAATATACAACACATAGATTATAACAACACAGCAGCCACAATTACTTGATAGCCCATAAACCCAAAAATATACCACTCACATCACGTGCACCACATAATCTGTTTTTACCTCCATGTGGGACATAAGGCACATTATTTATATATAGTGGAGACAAGGTACAACTATCCAGGTATATACAAAATCAGCACAGACGAATATCTAAAGTACAATTACACAAAAATGCAAATCATAAACACAAGGTCCCTCTTATTGTCACAACCCTTAACATGCTCTGCGCTGGTTCCACCCTGTCTCCAGGGAACACATTACAGATATACAGTGACAGGGACCAGGTGGCTGGCAGAAGTGTCAACTCATGAGAGGGAGAAAACAAAGGCAGCTCCAGGGAAAGGTATTGCTAGGAGCTGCTACTCAGACAGTGTTGGTGCTCAAGAGTGACCCTGATACATCTCAAAACAGCCTGGGGAAGTCAATGCTAGGCCCTCTCATAGGACCTTCTACGTGGAGTAGCCAGGAATGTCTAGGTCACTGATGATCTTCCTAAAATCTAACCCTAACTCTATAGATGGGTTTTGTATATACATGGGCAGTTGTGAATTATGTCCACTGCATGTGTATAGTCTGTGTCAAATATCACATATGTCCCTTCTCTGCCCTGATTCCAGATAAAGAGCAAACTTCACCTAGCTCACCAGACTCTTTGTCATCTGGCCTGTCACTCTCTGCAGCTTCATCTCTTGCCACATTCTCAAACACACTCTGTATAAGTTAAAGACTCGCAGCAGCAGGAGGAGAGGGGAAGTTGTCAAAGATTTTGGGGAGTTTATATTTAATAAAAAGAATAAAACTCCTGTTACACTTGGTTTTTTGCATCTTGTGCTTTTTATACTCATTTCATCTGCTCCTCCATCCTTGTGGAGTAGGGATTATCACCCCTACTTGACAAGGAAATGAGCCATCACCCAGGCAGTCGAGTGGCAGAGGCTTATTCTCCAGACTCCCTGTCTTACATTGAGCCTCTCTCTCAACTTCCCTGCATGGCAGCTGGCAAGAGCCCATCCCTAATCTTCACCAACCGGCATGAAGTGCGGAGGATAGACCTAGTGAAGCGGGACTACTCACGCCTCATCCCCATGCTCAAAAATGTTGTGGCGCTAGATGTGGAAGTTGCTACTAATCGCATCTACTGGTGTGACCTCTCCTACCATAAGATCTATAGGTAAGTGACATGTCTTCTGCATCCAGGCCTGAAGGAGTGGGTGTGAGGAGAAGTTGATAGAGAATGGACACAAGATCATGGTGGCATTCACACCCTGGCCCAACCTAGGCTGAGAGCTCTGGTGGGAAAGCAGCTTTGAGCCCACATGGCTAGGCTGTGCCTGACCTCTAGTGGAGAAGTGCAAGACAAGAACTGTTTAGGACAATAAAGAAGAAATCCTTGGCCCTATTGCTTTCACAGCAGCTCACGTATCTCTCAGTGTCAGACCACCCTAGAGACTCAACAACTCAGACCTGGTTCCTGCCTGGAGAATACATAATGTGACATCCATTATGTCAATCATATGGGGAAAGTTTAGAGGAAACCTCTGACCCAATCTGAGAAACTGAGAAATCTGCTTTGTCTGTGTGGCCACTGCAGTGGAATAGCCCTCAGGAGGCTCCTTGTACACTCAAGGAGGTTCTCTCTAGGTCTCAGATCCCACCAGCTTGCTCCTGATATATCCAGGCCTCCTTGAGAAATCATATGTTTTTTGTTCTGAGATCCACTTGGCTAGAGTACTGATGACCAGATGCTGGACAGACAATGAATCACTGTTGGAAGAATGATGGGATAGGCTGGGCGTGGTGGCCATGCCTATAATCCCAGGGGCTCAGGAAGCTGAGACAGGAGGGTCTCAAGTTCAAAGCCAACCTCAGCAGTTTAGCAGCTTAGTGAGCTGAGCCCCTGTTTCAAAATAAAAAATAAAAAAGGCTGGGGATACAGCTCAGTGAACCCAAGCACCCCTGGGTTCAATGCTCAGTACCCCACCAAAATAACAGTGTGATAGATGGGTAGATGGGAGGATGAAGCAAGTATACCAGGTGCTATTATTCTCTGACTGCTAGATTCCTACCCCTGCCCCCAGCACACAGACACACTGTGTTCACATCTATACATGCAGAAATAAAGTAGAGCCTGTCCAACCCTTGCAACTGCAAGAGGAGGATTTGATGGGAGACTGGGTGTGGGGCCGAAGGAGAGTCAAAATTAACTCCCACATTAATTTGGGGAGTCTCAGGTATCTGGCTTGGGGGTTTGGATGCTGCTCTCTGAGGAGAGCTAGAAGAAGAACTGGAGTTGGGGTTTGGACAGTCTGTTCAGCTAAAGGGATAGGAATGAAGATGAGCAGTTTTGGACATATTGCATTCAAGGAGTCCATGGGACATCCAAGGGCAGCCAGTTATTGGGATTGGATAGTCAGAATTATGGATGGCAGTGGACACTATGGAACCAATCACCCAGAGAGAGAGAGTATGATCATTAATACCTGGCCACAAGCTGCTGTCTCCCACTAAACTGAGTTCCACCAGAGTAGAGACTGCTGATCCAAGCCTTTAATCCTTATCCTGTGGCTCAAGGAATATGTTGAATGTAAATTAGCTAAATTCCTCTGTAATCACTGTCATGGTCCCAAGGGAAGAAAGGGTACCCAGGCAGCTCCAGAAGGGCCCATGGATGGAAAATCTGCTCACAGTCCACTCTGATTTCTCTTAAGCGCCTACATGGACAAGGCCAGTGACCCAGTAGAGCAGGAAGTCCTCATTGATGAGCAGCTACACTCTCCAGAAGGCCTGGCAGTGGACTGGGTCCACAAGCACATCTACTGGACAGACTCAGGCAATAAGACCATCTCAGTGGCCACAGTTGATGGCAGTCGCAGATGCACTCTCTTTAGCCGTGACCTCAGTGAACCCCGGGCCATTGCTGTCGACCCCCTGCGAGGGTGAGTGTTCCCAACTAATCCTCCTATTCTCCCACCACAGGTGCTTAGTCCTCACATGTCTGTGATAAGAGCTATCTTGATGGCTTTAGAAGGTTCTGGGTTGCTTAGACATAGGCCATGGGGGAAGAAAGTCCATGTACAGCCTTCGTTCTGTTAATCCCAGACCAAGAGTTCTTAGGGCATTGGTTGCCAGGGTTCTCCCCCTTCTCCCCACTGTATTATGGTACGGAATTGGCCTGTCTCAGAGCATAGCAGGGCTCTGGAGATGGCTTGGTAGAAGCTCCTGGGCAGAGGCCTTTCCTCAAGCTACTGCAGTTGGCTATCTGGCAGCTGCTCACACACTTCCAGGTACAGGAGATGATTACTTCTCATAGGCCTATTTCATTGTGGATTAGCTCTGCCTACTGGAAAGTGAGTTTTTTTTTGTTGTTGTTGTTGTTGTTGTTTGTTTCTTTGTTTGTTTCCCTCACAATCCCAAATCTGTCCCCTATAACTTCCTCTATTTGCCTCAGTAGTTTAAAACAACAACATGTCTGCAGGACAGCTAGCAAGGTCTGAGGACCAAGTCCCTAGGTCTGTTCTGCTCCTGGCTACCCACCTCTATCCTTTCCCAGTTGCCTGGTCTCTGAACTCCTTTTCAACTAGGCTCTTGACCTGGCTACATCTCAGTTTTGGAGTTAGGAACTTTGAACATAACAGGACCTTCTTCCTTCCTGAAATGGAGATGTCTTAAGATGGCCTCGGTTTTTAAATAGTTTTATCATGTTATATTTAGCAGCATCAACAGCTTCTTGCTCCACTGTCTCTTTAGTTGTTAAAACAGAGACAAGAAAACACTCTTCTTCAAGTCAGTCAGGCCACAAGACAGCGTACTTGAGGCCTTGGGAAATAACTGACAGTTGCCATTTACTGAGCGTGGTTGGGTGCTTCCAGCATAGTATTGGGCACTCAGTGGCCTCATTAACCCTCACTGTACTCCTGTTCACTGTACGTTCTGATGCAGACCTGGTGCTGTACCTGGCACATCCTGTCCCCCAAACCATAGTTATACCTAGCCCTGTTCCACTGTGGCTCTGTCAGGGTCCCAGCAGGAAACGCACTGCATATTTGAAGTAAGATAATGGAAAAAAAGTTTAATAAAGGAATTATTTACAAAGGAGTGGCTAAGGTCTAATGCACTATCTTGGATTAGTAATGGTGGGCTGCTACCAACCCTAGTTGACCTGAGGATTCCAGAGCAGAGAGGGCTACCTGTTTCTTAAGTTGAGAAGGTTATCTACTTTCTCCTTTGTAAACGAAGAAAGAGAGAGTTTACAGAACCCTTCCCACATTGATATTCTAGAGCTCTGGTTAGAGTTACCAGAAGTGGGGAAGATGGGCACACAGGCTCTTCAGCTGAGGCTGGGTGGACTCAGGGAATCTAGGTTTCCCCAGGTTCTTAAATGAGGTGAAGGCTAAAGTGTCTGCTAATTCTATGATCTGATGGGTTCCAAAGGATTTCAGAAGTATGCCTAGTCCCTACCACATATAATCCTTAACTATTCAGTGGGTCATTGAGACTTTGACTCAGATCACCCCAGTCAAGTCCCAAACAAGAAGCCAAACTGGATTTTATTTTATTTATTTGTTTATTTATTTATTTTTGTATTTCAGGTTCATGTATTGGTCTGACTGGGGATACCAGGCCAAGATTGAGAAGTCTGGGCTTAATGGTGTGGACCGGCAAACACTGGTATCAGACAATATTGAATGGCCCAATGGAATCACCCTGGGTGAGCCCTATTCCCTGGGTTGAGAGCCTGCTGTAGTATTTGATACTGATGACTGTCCGGAGCCCCATGGATGTTGTTTCTGGGTCCCCTCATGGTGTCAGTGCTTTCATTCTTTGGCAGTTGTTGCCCTAGGCTGGGTTCAGTCTGAGGCCTGGGAGGTGGGCAGGGAGGAGGTACAGAGAAGCAAAGATCCAGACTGGAGTCTTAAACCTGATCCTTCCTCCCTAAGATTTGCTGAACCAGCGCTTGTACTGGGTGGACTCCAAGCTGCACCAGCTGTCCAGCATTGACTTCAGTGGAAGCAACAGAAAGATGCTGATTTTTTCCACTGACTTCCTGAGCCACCCCTTTGGGATAGCTGTGTTTGAGGTGAGCCCTGGGAAGGGAGGCATGGCCCCGTCAAGAGGCTGAAGCCTAGAGAAGTCTTGTTCAAATAGGATGCCTCCCTGAGACTTGTCCAAAGGGAAACAAAGGAACATGCAAGCCAACTGACATGTCTGTCCGCGTACAAAGGCCTGGTGACCTTCCCTGTGCTCCCTTCCTAGAAGCCTCTCCTGAAGCACTTCTTAACAGGTGGATTGCTAGACCTGGATGCTTCCTCTGTGCAACCTCAGCATAGCATCATCTCATGTACTGAAAGTATTCAGTAAAGGGAGAGGAAAGATAGAATATATGTTTCCTTAGAATCATTTGCTGTAGGAAATGGCCTGAGAGTTGCTATGCAATTCAGCATGTATCGATCAACCTCTGCCAGACTTTGGGGTCGCAGAAGCAAATCAGACATTATCCCAGTCCTCAAGAAGCTCCCCAGAAGGTGAGGAGTCAGGACCCTCCTGTGCCCTGACTCCAGCAACCTTTCTTCCTGAGTAACAAGGAAGACAGAATCTACCAATATGTCATACACCTGTCTCTTTCCTGAAACTAACTGTACCACCAAAAAGTGAGGGGACAGTGGTCCGTGGTGGGCATTGGCAGTATTTTCTTAAAGTAGCTTCACTCATCACCACTCTGAAACTGTGAACAAAGCTCCACCTCTAAGTTCACCCCTTCTGCAAAACACAGGTGTGTTTGGACACATGTATATGTACGTTAGCCAGGAGAGTTTACATCACAGATCAGAGGCTAATTCTCAGTCCCCTGAGAATCTGTGGACAGCATAGCTCAGAGAAGATATCATAGCAGTTCTTAGGACTATAGTTTGGGGCCAATCCCTTAGACTGAGATCCCGAGTTTAGACTCTAGGGCTCCTATTCTCCACATTTATGCCCCACAGGACAAGGTGTTCTGGACAGACCTGGAGAATGAAGCCATTTTCAGTGCAAATCGGCTCAATGGCCTGGAAATCTCCATCCTGGCTGAAAACCTCAACAACCCACACGATATTGTCATCTTCCATGAACTGAAGCAGCCAAGGGGTGAGCCTTCCCTGGTTTCTGGCCCCTGGTCCCCTGGGTCCTCTCCTGCCATGAGGCAGACTATGTTCCCATTCATGTTCAACAATAACAACTCTCTTTCTGTTGGTAGAATGCTTTATCTTCATATTTTGTCTCAGTTTGCCTCAAGCTCTTTGTGAAATGAGGCTGGGTATAAATGAGTATATAAATTTCATATTTTTGCCAATCCTACAAAGGGTACATGTTGTTTTTCTGTTCCAATAGTTGAGTAAGTGAAGCTCAGAGAGGTAAAATAATGTTAGCAGGTAGCAGAACTAAAACCTAAACCCAGATCTGATTTCAGAGTTTCTTCTATCATGACACATTAATTCTCATGTGCTATTTTTATCCCATTTTGCAGTTGTATAAATTTATGTGTGATAGGACCATACAGTAATTCAGCTTGTTGACTGAATATAGAACCAGGATCATTCTTTGAGGTTGTCTTCTCCTCTATCACTAGAATAGACTAATTCTAACTGTAACTGAAGTGTTAGCTGCCAGGGTGAAGGTGGAGAAACAGAGGAGATAAGATTGGTGCCTGATTCTAGATCTAGAAATTTAACTAAGAGACATGGCATGTGACATGGTGGGCAAGGCATGGGGTTTTAGAATCGAACACAACACCTGCCTTCTTAGATTTTTTTTTTTTTTAAAGAGAGAGCAGGACATTGAGAGAGAGAGAGAGAAAGAAAGAGAAAATCAATTTTATTTAGTTTTTCACATGGCTTTCATTGCTTCAACAGTTTGTTGTATACGTGGTGCTGGGGCTCAAACCCACATCTCTGTGCATGCGAGGCAAATATCATAACTGTTGAGCCACTGCTCCAACCCCTCTCAGAACTATTTTGAGAATCAAATGAGAGTAAAAATAAACCACTAGGTACAGTGTTGGAAGGTGCCCAATAAAAGTAGTAGGGGGTGCCAGGGATACAGCTCAGCCGGTAGAGTGCTGGCCTAGCATGTGCAGGCCCTGGATGTGGGAGAGGGAGTAAAGAAATCTTTTTGAACAAGCAAATGGGAAGAACCTCATCCTTGGGAGGTGGGAAGACCTGGCATGTCCTGTATGTGCCCTCTCTCTCTCTGTGCCATTAGCTGCAGATGTCTGTGAGCTGAGCGCCCAGCCCAATGGAGGCTGTGAGTACCTGTGCCTTCCTGCTCCTCAAATCTCTAGCCATTCTCCCAAGTATACGTGTGCCTGTCCCGACACCATGTGGCTGGGCCCTGACATGAAGAGGTGCTACCGAGGTAAGCAGAGCTTCCAGGAGGAGTGGCCCCTGGCAGTGCCAGATCATACCCTACAGAAATCTATCTCCCTCTTGGCACACTCGTTTTTTTCACCTTCCCTGAATGTGCATGTCCCCAAGGGTCTTCCAAGGCTTTCTCTTTTCCCAAGGAAAAAATGCACATATACATAAAAAAACTTTATACACACACACACACACACACACACACACACGTGTGTGTGTGTGTGTGTGTATTTTTTTTTTTAAAGAGAGAGAGGGACAGTGAGAAAGAGAGAATCAATTTTATTTAGTTTCTCATGTGACTTTCATTGCTCCGACACTTTGTTGTGTATGTGGTGCTGTGGTTCAAACTTGTGTCCTTGCACATGCCACGCAAGCGCTGTAACCACTGAGCCACCACTCCAGCCCTTTTATATATATATGTATGTATATGTATGTATATACGTGTGTGTGTATATGTATATATATACATGTGTGTGTGTATATACATATGTGGTAGTATTGAACCCAGGACCTCGCACACACTAGGCAAGAGCTCTGCCACTGAGCTACATTCCTAGCTCTTTTATTTTGAGATAGGATTTCAAAATAAGGCTGGCCTTGAACTTATTATGAGCCTCCTGCCACAGCTTTCCAAGTATCTGGAATTACAGTCATGTGCCACCATATGCGGCTACAAAACATTTTAAATTCAATTTGCAGAGTGTTTCTGGAACCCATTGAAAACCCTTTCAACTCCACAGGTCTATTTGTTGTTGTTGTTGTTGTTATTATTATTATTATTATTATTATTTTAAAGAGAGAAAGACAGAAAGAATCAATTTTTATTGAGTTTTTCACATGCCTTTTGTTGCCCTGACACTTAGTTGTGTATGTAGGTGCTGGGGTTTGAACCCGTGTACTTGCACATGCCGGGCAAGCGCCATAACCGCTGAGCCACCACTCCAGCCCCTCTAGTTATTATTTATATAGATGATTATGTGCTTGACTATTTCTTACCTAGAACTACCTAGGAGCCCTTTTGTGATGTGGCTGGGACGAATCATCCCACTTAAATTATGTTTATTTCCCAATTTTTTTTTAAGAGAGAGAGAGGGACAGAGAGAAAGAATCAATTTTATTTAATTTTTCATGTGGCTTTTGTTGCTCCCACACTCTGTCGCATTTGTAGTGCTGGGGTTCAAACCTGCATGCTTGCATATACCGGGCAACCACCGTAACCACTGAGCCACCACTCCAGCCCCTATTTCCCAATCCTGACGAATAGCCAAGGCCTTTTGTTGAGCATACGACTCTTACATCATTTATGATTTCCAGATTCAATTGTTTAAAGTGGAATAAGAATTTAAATTTAATGATATAATAATATCATTGTAAAATGCTTCAAGATTTATATGATTTCCTTTCCCTCTAGTCTTTTACAGCGGACTTTCCCACACTTAATTCTACAGCATGATTTTAATGACCCATCTTTTGAATCAAAGTGAAGTGCTTAGTACTTAGCAGAAGAGAAGATCATGGCCTGTTCAGGGTCTCATCATGGTGGCATTTGAGCTAAGCCCTGAGGATAAGTTTTTACATGTAAATCATCAAGGCAATAACTTAGGCACTGAAGCAATAAAATATTCTGTCCAAGTGACTTCTATGGTCTTTCCCCTCTAGCACCTCAATCTACCTCAACTACGATGTTAGCCTCTACTACGATGAGGACAGTAGCTGCCACCACAAGAGCCCCTGGGACCACCATCCACAGCCCCACCTACCAGAACCACAGCACAGAGACACCAAGCCTGGAAGCTGCAGTCCCAAGCTCCGTTAGTGTTCCCAGGGCTCCCAGCATCAGCCTGTCTACCCCAAGCCCTGCAACCAGCAACCATTCCCAGCACTGTAAGGAAATGAGCTCTGCATTCTTTCATGACTTGGGAGGGTCTTATGGGAACCAGGATGGGGTTGTGTGGAAAAAGATCACACCAGAGCCGCATACTGTATATCTCTGAGGAAGAAGCAGAAAGGAGAATACCAACCTGTGATTTAGGAATTTTAGGTGCCCCTAATTATAGGGAGTCTGGAGGGTACCTATATCTTATATGTGAACCTCAGTTTCTTCCCCTACAAAGAGGAAATAATAATAACTCATCTCATGCCTGCTACCTAAGATTGCCAAGAGAAACAAAGGAGGCAGTGTAAATGGAAGTGCATAAACAGCCTCTGCTGCCTAGACGTACGTTTGCGTTCTATGAGTAACTGACATGTGTATGAAGGAGTACCCATCAGGGTTGGAAAGCTCTCATCTCAGTTCTCAGCATTCCCAGTGAGCTGTCCAAATGGTAACATCCATAGCTATGGTCTTCTCATTCCTGTTTCTAAACCCTAGGCTGAAGATAATTAAGTTCACCACTTATTAAATCACTGGAAGCAGTAATTGTCACTGCTAGAACTGTTCTATCTCATTAACGAGCAAATAGCTTTTTAATTGAGTTACCTGCCAGGGGAAGTTCTTTCAAAAGGATAAACTATCTTTTAACATTTTTTTCTGTACATGGATAGCCCAGAAACCAAGCAGCCTGGTGACACTTTTCTGATTAGGCTTGTTTTGCCAGCAGAAGCTGCATTTTAGAGTTGAAAACTCACCCTGAAGTGTGGAGAGGCAAGTGAAACACATGAATTCCAGTTCCTCTCATCTGAGGGCAGAGTCTCTGCCTTAGCCTCTCCCTATAGGCCACATCAAGCTGTGGGTTTAATTTCACTCCCCAGTGTTTGCTGTGGCCCCAGAGTGAGAGGACGGCAGCACTTCCACAGTTAGCTTCAAAAGCAGGGGAAGCTCTCTTTTTCCCTGAACAGTTAGATTCATTTAAGGTGAATTGGAGAAACAGACACACTGAAAGGATGGGATGTGGGCCATTGCCAGGCAGCAGTCATCTCCTCTCTTGGAGCAAATGTGGGTAACAGCTCCTCTTCATGCCCCAGAGGGCTGTTAAGAGGATCCAATGGGAAAATGCTTTTAAACTGTAAAGTGCTGTACAAATGGTATAAAAAAGATAGTTATGAGAGTAAGAAGGGATGGCACAGCATTCTTTTTAGAAAACACAGTACATTTTCCAGCACTTTCCAGTTCAGAATGCATGTTTACATATCTTTAAATTTTGGCCTCACAACCACTACTCACCATCTTTGAACTAGTCACTGTGTTAGTATTTTATATGAATTATCTCTCTTAATCCATACATAGCCCTAGGAGGAAAGTTAGTAACATTATCTCCATTTTCAAGATAAAAAAATAAAATATGGTGTGGGTGTGGTGTGTGTGTGTGTGTGTGTGAGTGAATTTGCCCACAGTCACACAAGCAATGAGTAGTAAAATGGGATTTGAGCCCAAAAGGTCTTACCCAGGAGCCTAGGCTCTTGATTCCACTGCATTATCATGTCCCATTTTTATTACTTATGAAAAATAAGCTAATAAAACAGATGGACAGACAGACCACCAATAACAATAGACAATGCAATAAACACTGACTGAAAAATGTAATTGATCCAGTCAGCAACATGAAGATCTGAGTGCACATCCTACCATGCACTCCCCAGCTTCCTACCATTCTTAGGCTGTGAGAAGGGGATGGGGCTTGAGTTAAAAGCTCTGAATCCAAGTCCAGCTCTGCCACTTATCAGTTAAGACATAATTTCCCCATCTGTGAGACAGAAATAACTTCTGTTCCTCTGTCCTGCTTGCCTCACAGGAGTTCGGATAGCATTTATGAAGACAGCACTATTAAGCGTTGGCCAGAATCATCATTTTAGAGTGAGGATAAGAAGCAGTTGGGTAGTTCTTACTGCTTAAGACCAGTAAGGGCTCGGACTCACAGTGATGGAGCTTCATTCTGCAAATGTTTGTGTCTTACAGATGGGAATGAAGGTGGCAAGATGGGCTCAACAGTTACTGCTGCTGTCATTGGGATCGTTGCACCCATAGGTGAGTGTGGCCCTTTGTCACTAGGGTGAAAAGAGAGATCCTGCCCAGCTCTTGGGAAGAGGCACTAGAAGGAGAACATGTCACAATGACTTGCCCCATTGACTAATTCTGCCCTAGCAGCCTTCTTGTCACCACCCAGGACTGATTTAATCTAGTTTCTTAAGCCTGGAACACAGGCTCTTTAAGACCTGACTCCAGTGACAATCCAGCTTGCATTCCCCACCCCTTTTCATTCATACTCTGCACTAACACCATGTGAAACCCAACTGAATGCTCTCTGGGGACAGGGCTGGCTTCTCTCTCGCTCATCACTCTCCCTACCTCCTAGCAATGTCTGGCACATAATAGAAAATTACATTAAATATATGTTGAACTAATGAGTAGAAACGCTTGCTGTTCCTTGAAATAGGTCATACTGTTTTGCTTTCTTTCTGATTTTCAACAAACATTTATCAAGCAACTAGAAGGTGATTAAAGATGAATAAGACTTGTCCTATACTACATTAGTTAAGTCTTGTTGAAGAGACACACATAACAGATAAGTTCATTATGACATGGTAAGTCCTAAGATTAAGCTGCGCACTGAGTTTAGGTGGAAATGTTGAGGAAGTGCTTAAATTAGAGTAGGAGAGTGAAGAGGGCAGGGAACGTTTCCTAGTGAAATGACATGAGCTGAATCAGCCAAGTGAAGAAGAATCAAGAGCGATCCAAGCATGAAGATAATATGAGCAAAGTCAGGAATGGGAAATAGCACAGGATAGGAATGGGGAGGTTGAACTGAAAGGAATTCAATATGGCCAGAGTGTAACATTGGTCATAAATCTCACACAGAATCATGAGGCTCACTCATTCCCCTAACCCAGTATTCGTATAGGCCCCTGTGCATCCTGCCTCTTATGCTAGCCTCATCTCGTCATAGTATCTTTGAAATGTGGTTGTCCACTCATAGTTTTTTCTCTTTACTTGCCCCTGAATACCTTCAGGAGAGGAACTTTGTCCTTTGATCCTGGGAATCTTCAGTATGATAGCGAGTTAGTGAGTGAATGTGTTAAAAATGTCTCCCTTTTGTGAGATGCTATATCAAGTGCCAAGGATGCAGGAAAGAAAAAGATAAAGACTTTAAATCTTTAATCAGAGTCAATCATAGTAAGTCATACAAAGTAGACGTTAATACATATTATAATGTGATATAACAAGCATAATAGATTAGAGAGGCACAATATCAAAGTGACTTGATATAATAGCCGCTTGAAGTAGAGGAATAGTGGAAGGAAAGGTAATTCCAGAGATGGCATTTGAATTGACCTTGAAAGACCTCACCAGAAAAGATGATGGAAGCTATTTTTCCAGCCTTAGTAAAAACAAATCAATCCTATTCCTGTCATCCTATGCTCTATAGAGAAAGGGATGTGTGTTCTATTTCACTGATATAACCCACCTTGAAATAATCAGTATTTTAAATTTCTGCTAATCTGAGAGAAGAAAGATACGTATTATTTCCCTGAGAGATATCTTTTCATAAGCATGTTGGCCAATCATTTACATTTCACCCTTTATGAACTTCCTATTCATAGTCTTATTTTTCTATTCATTTTTTATTTGTAGAAATACTCATACAGAATGAATATTAAAACCTTTATAATATATGTGATGAGTATTTTCTCCCAGTCTGATACTTGATTTTTATATTTATTTGTGGCCTTTTATCATGAACAGATTAAAAATTTTAAGTGTCAGCTCTATTAATCTTTCATTTTATGATTTCTGAGTTTTGTGTCTTGCTTAGGAAGGCCTCCCTCACTCTGAATTTCATTAAAATATCTCCCAATATTTTCTTCTTATAATTTAAACTGTTTTTAGTATTTAGATATTTACATTTGGAATTTATTTTAGAGTATGGTATGAGGAAGAGATTTAACTCCTTTTTTCCTATGTATCTAATCTAGTTTCTCAAACCATTATGGGTCCATCCTTTCTTCTGACTGAATGGTCATCTGTATCACATACCTGTATGTACCAGGCTGTTTATTCTCCTCTACCAGTTGTATTTCAATTCCTATATACGAGTAGCACTTTGTGATATGTTATGCTCACAGCATTTTCTTGACTATTTTTATTCAGTTTCTCTTCTAGATGAACTTTACAATAATTATGTCAATTCTATAAAAAAATATGGTGGATTTTTATTGACATCACCTTGGATATGTAAATTTAAGAGGGAAGAATTTGCATTTTTACAATATTGAAGTTTCCTATCCAGGAACATGACATCTCTGTTTATTTTAGTATTCTTTTATGCCCTTTAGAAGAATTTTATAGATTACATAATTTTGCATATTTATTAGGTTACCCCAGTATTTTGTTGTTGTTGTTGTTGGATATTATCAATGTGTTCTAATCCCATCACATTTTCTAATTAGTTACTGCTGACTAAAAAGGAAGCTATTGCTTTTTTGTAGGTTTTGTTTTGTGCAGGTGCTCTTGGGATTGAATCCAGAGGTGCTCTAAGCTACATTCCTAGCCCATTTTAACAATTTTTAAGACAGGGTCTTGATAAGCTTCCCTGGCTGGCCTTGAACTTGCAATCCTCCTGCCTCTGTCTCCTGAGGAGCTGGGATTACAGAAGAGTCACTGTGCTCAGCTTTATGTTGATTCTTGACAAACTGAATTGTTTTTAAAAGTTTTTCACCTGCTTCTCTAAGACTCTAAACATACAAATATTTGTTAGTAATAACAGTCTGGTTTCCTCTTTTCCCATATTTATGCCCTTCGGTTCTCAATTTGTCATCTGGCTTACTGCACAGCTAGCTCTCTCCAGGATATTAAATAGGGGCAGTGATAACAACCATCCTTGCCTTGTTCCTGTCTTTAATAATATGCAATGATTATTGTCATCTTAAACAAACACCCACTGATCGCATCCTAAGTGGTGATCATCCAGCCTCTCCTGGAATGCTCAGAGATTACCTATTGCATTACGAAACTGCTTGTTTTTTTGACCAGCTCTGTTGAAGAGAGTTCCCTTCTTTACTCGTTAATATATCCCTTTATTCTAACTCAAAGCCTATGCTGCCCTTCTGTCTCCCCTTCAAGTCTTGCCCCTCTTCTGGTAGAACCCTAGCTTTGGAAAAAATACCCCACTCCATCCCACCCTCCACCCTCTAATTTGGTGAAGAATGGTTTTCATAGAGATTCAGGGAAGCAGCATCAATTGGGCAAAGATGTGGGGAAGAAATTGACTCTTTCATTCAGCACATGTCACTAAGCACTTCTTCCGAGCTAGGCACTGGGCAAAGAGAGATAAGTAAAATAGCCTCTGCCCTCCAAGGCTCAGTTTAGCTGGGAGGACAACTATGTGAAGTACGATAATATGGTCTGGGAGCATGCATAAAGGAGTAACAGAGTCTGCCTAGAGCAGATGGGAAAGACTTCACATTTGAGCTGAATCTTGAACAATAAGTAGTTAATGAAGGAAAGAAGAGATGAGAGAAGGGCTTCCAAGCAGCATGAGAGGAACAGAGAAACAGTGCCCAAGTGCCCAAGTTGGAGAGGTGGCAGGATCTGCACTGATGTCTGGGGCCATGAGCTGGAGCCTCCTGGATGTCCTGTGTAATGTGTCCCTTCCTCTAGCGGTAATAGCTCTTCTGTGCATGAGTGGCTACCTGATCTGGAGAAACTGGAAGCGGAAGAACACCAAGAGCATGAATTTTGACAACCCAGTGTACAGGAAAACAACAGAAGAAGAAGATGAGGATGAACTCCACATAGGGAGGACTGCTCAGATTGGCCATGTCTATCCTGCAGTAAGTATTCCCTGCTGGGAAAGTTTATTCCTTCCATCCTCCCTTCCTTCCTTTTTCCCCACCCCTTCCTTTCATTCTTCTTCAACATTTATCAAGGCACTGGGGAATACAGATATGTGAGGTAGGTCATTGGGGTAGCCAGGGTATCAGGACCTCCTTGTACCTAGAGGCTCTTCCTGGCAGTAAAGAAGCCAGATGCCTTTCTTTCTGCTGAGTAGTTTTTAGCATGTTTGGGCTAGAAGGGCAACTGTGGCCATTTAATTTGAATGTATTTATTTCAACAAACACTGTATGCCATCATATGCCAAGCATCACATTAGACATCAAGTGTTCAAAAGTAATTTCTTAATTACTTTTGAATTACTTACTCCCAAGGAGCTGGTGGGGGAGTTGAAAGACACTAATGTACACTTATACAACTGTATGCTAAGTGCCATGTGGAAACTTAGGAGTCCCTTATTCTAGGAAGATTTCCTGGCTTGCTTTGCTCCCCGCAGTCCCATGGACTCTCACCATCCCAGCACCTTTTACGCTGCAGTCCATTTGTCGTTTACTTAATGGTTCC
The DNA here is from genome assembly GCA_004027875.1 of Aplodontia rufa. Classification (NCBI taxonomy): domain Eukaryota; kingdom Metazoa; phylum Chordata; class Mammalia; order Rodentia; family Aplodontiidae; genus Aplodontia; species Aplodontia rufa. Next base: position 9,080 of record PVKS010020199.1, on the reverse strand, counting down.
CTCTAGAATATGAGATCCTCGAGGGCAGGATCTGATGTGATTAGTCTGTTTTCCTGGTGCCTAGCATAGTATAGCTGGCTTCCAACAAGTATCTGTTAAAGGCTATGGAAACATCAGTGAGGGAGCTATTTATTCTGTCTGGGGAATTGGGCAAAGAATGTTTCCCGGAGAAGGTAACAGATGAACTGTATCTTTGAAAGATTAATAGCAATTTTTCCTATAGAGGAGGAGGGAATGGCATTCTAGACAGAAGCATGTGCAAAAACTTAAAGGCACAAGACAGCATGACTTGTTGGGGGAGCAAGAACCACTAAATGGTTGAAGCAGGTGTCATTGTTATATAGCAGAGTCAGGGGGCTGAGTGTGACCTCAGAGGTCATCCAGTACATCCCCCTGTCAGGCAATCAGCAGCTTTGATCGCCCACTGTGGGCAGAGCCCTGTCTTGGGGAGACCAGAGAACTGGAAGACCCAGCCCCTGCCCTCAAGGAGCTTTTTGTCTTGCCGGGGGAACCAAGGTCACAGCTGCACCAACTCCCGAAGAACCCTCATTCCGAGCTGCCTGTCGTCAAGTGCAAGGTAGGGCAGTGCCACTCTGAGCCTGAGGGACTGGTGAGTGAGGGCCTGAACCTAGAGCATTGCAACCAATCCTAGAAAGCTTTCTGGTTTTAGAAGGCTGCAAACTGTAAGCTGGGTGTTGGGGCAAAGAGGAAAACATGGGTTAGCTGCAGACCAAGGAAATGGCATGTGGCAGAAAGTAACCGAGTTGAAGCAAATAGAACTGCTGCTGAAGCAAAGTGCTCTTAAAGGGGAGACATGAGAAATGAAGTGAGCAGATGAGGGTTAGCAGATGGCCTTGAGGATCCTTAGCCTTGGCCAGTCCAAGCAAACAGTTCCTTAACAATTTTTAATGATCAGAAGGAGCCCGGTGCCAGAAGCATTAAGCTTAGAGTAAAACATGACTCCCAGTTCCACCTTTCTGTAGCCCTGAGATCTTAGTCGTTTCTGTCTACTTAATTTTTAAAATGAAAATAATAACCCCCATTCCATCTGCTTCCTGAGCTAAGAAAGTTTAAGCAAGATAGCACAGGAGAGAGCACTTTATAAGCTACAAAGTACTCCACATGTATTAGGTGGCATTTTTTTCCAGAGAAGGAAATGACTTGGGGTGACTTACTTCTATGGAGTCTAAGGCCCAAGTAATAAACTCCTGCCCGTTACAGAGAAACGAAGTTAACAGAATGAGGAAATTGGTATTTAGTGAGCACCTACTATGTCACGCTGTTTTCAGTGTTTCACATACATTTTTTTTTCTCTTTTGGTCTTTATAATTACGGAGTTGATATTATCAGCCCCATTTTACAGATGAGAAAACTGGAAACTTACAGAAATTAAATAATTTGCCTAAGATCATAGCCAGGAAGTGGCAAAACCAGGATTCAAACACTAGTCTCTATTTACACAAAGGCCCATGTTCTTCCCAGTTTATCATGGGGCAAAAAACCTTAAAGCTCTGGAAATCAGTATTCTCAACCTGTCCTCTCCCTGTCTCTTTCCTCCCTTTCTCAGGTAGCTCTGCCATCACTACTTGGCTGTCTTTGGCCTATCGACCTGTTTCCACTAGAGTGGGAAGGTGGCTGGACTAGAATAAGATGGTGTGTTAGTAAAGCCTGGCCATGGCATTCATGGAAACCCACAAATAAACCAAAGATGTCCTGAAAGGCAGTGGACTGGCTTTTTATCATATGTAGTATGTTCAGAAGATACCTATACTGGTTAGGCTGATCTAGAGTACTCCAGATCCCATGTGTGTTAAGTCCTATATTAAACACTCTCGTGTATTATTTCATTTGGTTCCCCATCAACCGGACGAGGTAGGTCCTGTTATTCCTATTTGACAGATGATGAAAGGCCCAAATTCACAGAGCTATGAAAAAATGAAACTAGGGTCTGTCCAAAGGAGGAAATGTAAGAGCAGCAAACATGATTATATCAGGACCAGCTGGGGAAAGCTCAATGTGTATTTTGGAGATGAAAACAGAATGAAGGGAAAGAAATACACACACTGTCTACAAATTTCAAGGGTTGTGCTGTGTAGAACTCTTTTGAGTCTAAGGCATAGGGAACATCAGAAAATATAAAGACACAACTTTCACATCAGTATAGGAAACAATTTAAATGCACTGTTCAAAAGGGAATGGACTGGCTCAGGGATTGGAGTGCTCACCATCTAGTGGTTACCGTTGTGGCAGAGGGGAGTCTAGCATCCAATGACTGGAAAGCAGGGACAAGGGAGAAAGTGATTGAATTTAATTGACTTGTACTGCCTTCCAATTCTGTTTAATCAGTTGGGAGGGGTGCAGCATGTTACCAATTGTGATTAGCATCCTAGAGACAAGTCACTAAAAGTCAAGGATTTAATGTTTTACAGAGCTAATGCACTTATGTTGACCTAACCTAAAATCCTGTAAGGGAGGAAAGCTTAGATCTCTACCATCCTGCTTTACCAAACAGAATGATGGAAATCTCCAGCTGTGGGACTTTAGTTTAGCCACTTGCTATATGATCAAACATTACAGAAGCTCATTGAGTCTCTTTTCTCATCTGCAAAATAAATAGGATAAACCTCGTCTCAGCATAGTTTGAAGATTATGGGAGCTAATACCTGAAAAGTAATAGTATGTCTGATACTTTGTTGATAATAAATAGTAGCTCTTATGGATCTAATGATGATTTCTTTGGTCTATCTCCCCAGCGAGTGGCATTAAGCCTTGAAGATGATGGACTGCCCTGAGGATGGGACCACCCCTTCGTGCCTCATGGTGTTCAGTCCCATGCACTACTCTCTCTGGATGGTGTATGACTGGATGGATGGGTTTCTTACATGGGTCTGTGTGAGTGAATGTGTGGGTGTGTAACTTTTTTTTTAATTTATGTTGCAGAAAGGTAACCACAAAGTTATGATGAACTGCAAACATCCAAAGGATGTGAGAGTTTTTATATGTATAATGTTTTATACACTTTTTAACTGGTTGCACTATCCATGAGGAATTCATGGAATGGCTACTGCTGAGTGACTAACATGATGTACATAACCAAACAGGGGCTGATGTTACAGTACCATACTCATCATTTAAATACTATATTTACAGAGGATGCTTGATTTGGGGGACTTTTTTGGGTTTGGGGTTTTTGTTTTTTGTAAATAAAATGAGTATGCTTTGTGGCTATCCATCAACATAAGTAAAAAAAGAACAAATACTTCCAACTCCTTCCCCCATTTAGATTATTTATTAACATATTTAAAATATGATTAGTTCTATAAATAATTTAGAGAAGTGAAAGTATTTATTTTTGGTATGATTGGCCCACCACTCAGACTCTGTATGTGTGTTTATGTATGTATGTGTGTGTGAAAGAAAAATGTGTAGAGAAGAGGCACACCTCTGGCTATTGTTCATATACATAAAAATAAATTTATTTTAAAACAGTCCACAGAGGGGTATCTATAGTTTTCAGAAAAACCTTTGAAAATGTGACTCAGAAAACTGTTACCATGGTTTGTACAAATGTGGTGGAAGAGACAGATCTTTTTACTTCTAGCTATTCTTGATACCCCAATAAAACAGGCAAAGCCTTTCAGCTCACCTTGGGCTTTCTTGTCTGTGGCTAAGGTCAGTGTACAGATGTTACACATAGTGCTAGAAGTGCTATGTGAACTCAAGACAGAACATACCTAAACTCAGCAAGTCCTTATTTAAAGCTCAGCTCTTCAAGAAATGTCTTCAGTTTCCTTCAGGACACTGGGGTTGAATTCAGTAAGCTTCTTCTGAAGCACCCTGAAGGCTGCCATCCTTACTTATGGAGCGAAGGGGAGACATTTTCAGAACAGACCAAGTTTAGAGACTGGCTCTGGCACTGAAACTCTGAGACATGCTGTGGGTGAGGATAACAATGGTGGAATAGCTTTTATTACATCTGTTTCTCCCTTCCCCTAATACTCTACCATTTCCTTTAGGTAGGGGAAACATTTTAAAGTAATAAATAGGTTCCTTATCATCATATGGGCATAGAGATTAAACTAATTTTTGGTTTAAGTCAGAAAAAGTGGCCAAACCTAAAATCATATTTGAGGAAAAATGGCTAAAGCAATATTAACAACACATTGGATATGTATATTCACACAGGGATTTGGTTTACTGCTTTGTAAATAAAAGGAACAACTCTGGGTATATGTATAGATTTTTTTTTTCATTATGGACACCTTCGTTGCTTTTCCTGAGCCTTGGGCCAGGTGGAAAGAAATACTATTTTCTATCTGTGGGATCTACCATTAGAAACATAATCCTACAGTCCCTGAAGGAATTCCCAGAAGGAAGTCGCCACTGGCTTTCTCACCCAAAGTATGGTCTTCTCTTCACTCTGCTGTTCCACCACTTCACTAGACAACCAGGAGCACGTACAACAATGGAAGTGTTTGGCTGAAGTAGGAGCAGAGGACATGTATCTAACCTCAACATACGTGGAACTTGATATCCTTAACAAATGTCTCCCTACTCCTACCCTCCAGCCACCGACAACTCAGTAAAGCTTGGATGTCTCACCAAGTTGATACCCTTTGAATTTCTAGGCAGACAATCTTCCGTTCTTTCATCCTGTTCCTAGGCCCTTCCTGTACTAATGGTCTCCTAACCTCTAAGAAAACAACTGTGTTCCGGAGCTTGGGCATTGTTTTACAACTTCCTCATGATGTGCTTGCATGATGGTCTGAGACATTCATTGAGAGGACAAATGCAGTTGAGCCAGTTGACCAATACCAAACAGAATTTTAAGAACAGGTGGCTAACTCCTATGGAGCTCAGTCACTTACTACTGTTCTTGAAGAATGAAAAATAAAATTATTTTTGACTGATGAAAATGAAAAACATTGAAATTTACACAAAAAAATTTTTTTTCTGTAATTTGCCTCCAAAGAAATTGCATTTCCTGGGGAATTAAATAATAACAGTGGCTAATGCATAGTTTTAAAACTTTCAACCAGATCCTGGCCTTCACAGAAAAAAAAAAAAAAATGAAGCTGGGCATGGTGGTGCATGCCTGTAATCCAAGCTACCTGGGAGGCAGAGGCAGAAGGATCACAAGTTGGAGGACAGCCTGGGCAACTTAGTGAGACCCTGTCTCAAAAAAAAAAAAAAGGACTGGGGTTGTGCTGCTCAGTGGTGAAGTGCCTCCCTTGCCCTCCCACCAGGTTCAATCCTCAGTACCACAAAAAAAGAAAAAAAAAAAGAAAAGAAGGTCAAGCATTATGCCTAGGATCTCAATATGATGAAATTCACAACTTCCTCAGAGACAGTTGTGTTTAATAGGCTATAACTGCAGTTTGAAAGAGACCACTATGGGAGCAACCTACAAGAAAGATGGAGAAATTTGTGTTGAGTGGCAGTAAACAGCACGAAATATGAGAAGTCAAATCCAGCATCCTCCTATTTTTGGAGCGTTTTTGAGCCCTATTTTGAGGTGTAGTTACAATCCTGTTCCCGTCCATATGTATCTACAGCCAATAATAAGATCACAGACTCTGGACTACAGAGCCAGAAGAAAGCCTACAGAGAATGTCAAAAGGGTAGAAATATCATCAGATAATATTTTTTTAAAAGAAGCCAGGCTGGTTCTTTCCCTCTTCAGGAGAAATCTTTAGGCTATCTGATCATTGTATCAAACCTGTAGCTATCTTTCTAGTGGATTTATCATGACACTGGCAGAAATGACCTTCTAGGAAACAGAGAAGAAAAAACTTTGTTTATTCTTGATAGCATGATTAAAAACAAAACAGACAGACGTTAACCTCAACTGTCGAAAAGAGAACGATATGGGATTTAAATTTATGGCAAAAAGCACTATTGATCCCTTCAGTTCTCTCTATGTGACTGCAGAGTATTCATTCCTTAAAACCATTCACAAGGTACCAACTGTCGGGTACCACGGATGTAAAGGTCAATCAAATATTTTCTGTCCTTACAGAGCTCACAGTAGCAGCAGAGGAACACATGCGGAAACAAAAAGGAAATGGGTTTCATTAGAGAACTGTTAGGGCACAAGGAGAGCGGGGTCATTCTACCTGAGGAGATGAAGAATGACTTTAAGCTAAGTCTTAAAAATTAAGAAGGATGTCCAGACTGCTTCTGGCAGAGGAAATTGAGCAAAGACACAGAAGCATGACTCCACGTGGGGACTTAAAGGAACTGCATGTAATGCATTATAACTGGAATAAAAGCCTCAACAGGACTTAGCAAGAAATGAGACTGGATGGAAAGACAGGTTCAACATAAGCACTTTATAAAATACTTATTTAATTTCTGATTTAATCAAGCATTTATTGGTCGTTGTGAATAAAGCACTAAGTACATCATGGAGAATATAAGACGTATTGCCAGCATTCTGCAGACATGACATTATTCAGCCTCAAGTTATCCAGTGGCCAAAGGGAAATGTCATAAACTTGAGTTACAGATTTTTGATGTGGTTAATGAAAACGAATATAAAGGCAGTGGGCTTTTCATGGAAGCATGCTGTGTTGTCAAGAGCCTCTTAGATTTTTCTCAACTGTGAGAAAGAAAACTGGAAGTGTTAAAAAGATGTGTGGAAAGGGGATCCCAATCACTGTACAGTCAGGCACTAGGGGGAATGGGGAGAGGGCCATTCACATCCCACAGGAATGCAAACCATCCCCGAACAGGTCATAGGCTCATCGTTTCACAGAATATAAATGAGTTAACATTTAAATGTTTCACAGTAATTTCCTTTCCCATAAATGCATGACGATAAGAGCATCAGACTCTTCTTACTATATTTTTAGGATATTGGGAATTTATGGGATATGACGAATTCAGAAGGTGGAGGAATTATAGCTTCAAATTTTCAGTTAATATAAAAAATCAGGAAGCTCTTCACTCAGGCCGTGCACCATGTGCACGGTCAACAATCTGCAGAACCCCTCTGCATTTGCAAACACTTTGTGCTATAAAAATAATTTTTAAAAGCCACCTGTATAAATATATATATATATATATTTAAAGACAAGGTTTTGATACTTTTTTTACAAAAACTACAAAAGAAAACAAATACCTGTACAAACCATGTGCTTTTAAAATAGCATTTTGTTCTATACAAATTGTTAATTTGAGGGCAAAGGACTGGTTTGCAAACTCCATCGTATTGTATCCAAATGGATTTTCCTTGTTTGTCTACTGCCAACCCCCAACTTACTGTATTTGATGTAACAGGCATGTTAGAATGGTCACACTAACCGTTTCTGTTCTTTTGTCTTACCATTTCAAATTCTGTTAGCTTCTGTATTTTGTGCCCTCTGCAGTCTGGTTTCTCTTCCAGATATGGAGGGACTGAAGGTGTGTGCTGCAATTTACTAGCTGTACTGACATCATGTTAGTGAACTGAAAACCAAATGTAGACATTTGTAAAATCAGTACATTGTTTCTAGAGATCAATTAAATTCATTTTTAAAAATATTTTAAGTATCGTTTCATTGTGATGCTTTAATGAGGGAGAATTGAGTCCCTAATGTGTCTCAGTTATTCTACATAAATCACCTCAATCTTGCCAACAATCCTACAAGATAAATTCTATCAGTACTACCCAGCTTTATTTTATAAATGAGGAAGTGGGTGAATAACTGCCCAAAGTCACACACAGTTACTTTTAGTAGCCCCAAAGAGCACCCTCACATATAGCATTCTCTGCCTAGATTTTCTTTTTCTGACTCTTTCGGGCTAACTCCTATTTATCCTTGAGTACTCCACTCAGGTAATGCCTCCTCCAGGTAGCTTCCCTGATTTCTCACTCTGGGTTACATAACTCAACTCCATACTTCCATAATAATTTTTGCCTATTTGCATCCCAGTACTTCTGCCCTGAACCTTAACTCCTCTGTCATTGAGATTGCTTTCACCAAGTTCATCTAGGATCTCCTTCACTTATAAACATTGTGAACACTTTCAATCCTTATCTTCCTTGAACCTGGAAACCATATTTAACACAGTTGACCACTCCTTTCTTGGAATACTCTTATTTTTAGTTTCCATGACATCATACTCATGGTTTCCCCCTACCTTTCTGGCCATATCTTAGTTCCCTTTATCTACCCCTTAAATTAAATCCATCCATTTTTTTATATTTCTTTTGTCAGTACCTAAATATGGGTTACCATCATCTTATATTACTTTAACAACTATATATCCAAATTTCATTCTTTCTATTTTCCAATCCAACCTAGAACATAGCAGCCAAAGTGGTCTTTCTAAAATATAGGTCATGTCACCACCACCTCTTTCCACTTTTCATGCATAAAGCCCTTCAACTGCTTTCTTGGCATTAAAACCCAATATCCTTGGGTTATCGAAACTCTTTAATATGGTTTATAAGGATCTTCACAAATTGGCTTCTGCCCCTCTCTACCCTCATCACTCATTGCTGTATATTTTAACCATACGGTTCTGGACCCTATGTCTGGAACATTTCCTTCAGGAAGTATTCTCTTAGGCCACTAGACTGGACAAGGAGCCACCCCATATACTCCCAGAATGTTCTATGCTTCCTCTATTCATAACCCTTATTCCTACATTATGCCTCCTCTACAAGCTTTATGAAGACCTGTTCTCTCGCATCATATCCCCAACACATACACATAATAGATGCTCAAAAAATACTGAGTTCAGGGGGGGAGGGTGTAGGAAGAACTCCTAGGAGACTGGAGAATGGGAATATGGGGGAATCATCTCAGAAGGAGATCTCTGTCCTCCACAAGATATCCATTTAACTCAGGGGGTCTACTGGGGGAAACAGTAACATGAGAAACCCAAGCTGGGCATCCATGATATAGCATTAGCCCTGGATAACTAAGTATATATACGTTGGTTCTTGAATGCTTGATAATGTTTCCCCCTCAATTGTGTATCTATATCCATCTAATAAAAAAAAAGAAAAAGAAATACTGAATTCAGACAATGGAGACACACATGCCATGCTCTTTTAGCTATACCATGTTATTCCATGTCCAAACACCTGG
>PVKS010020198.1:0-37210 GCA_004027875.1 Aplodontia rufa | reverse complement strand
ATCTAAGGGTCGATTGTCTCCACTCATCTGTGGAGGTGGGGACTAGACCCTGGACAATGAGAAAGTTGGTCTAGAAACATGAGTTAAATTCAGATAAGATGTAATGCTTTACAATCTAATACTATTTTTAGAGTTATAATGGGAAGGGGAAGGGAGGGATAAGGGAGGGTAATGGGGGGGGCACTCCTGGGGATAATTGTAATGTCCAGAATATATACACATCTTATACACATTTTATATTGTTTTGCTAAAATCTTGTAAGGTTGCTCAAAAATTAAAAAAAAAACTGATTGAAATATTACACAATGTACACACATATTAAAACATTGCATGTCACCCCAATAATATGTACAACTTTTATGTGTTTACATGTCAGTTAAAATAAAGTTAATTTAAATAAGAAAATAAAATGATAAAAAATAAAAAAAAAGAAAGAAGGGCAGTATGAGAGAAAGAGTATCAATTTTATTTTAGCTTTTCATATAGGTTTTGTTGCTCTGTCACTTCATTGTGTATGTGGTGCTGGGGTTCCAACCTGTGTCCTCATGCATGCCAGGCAAGCACCATAACTACTGAGCCACTGCTCCAGCCTTGTTAGTCACATTTTTAAAAAGTTAAAAAATATTTTTATCTTGTTCTGAATCTTAGAAATATGCTAATATTAGGAATCATCTACAAAATTCTGCTCTGTAGAGAGACCTAGTTGTAGATTATAGGGTTTAAGTCAGCTCTACCAGGTTTGGTTTCTGGATATATCTTTTCTGGCTTGGTGACCTTAAATATATTACTCAACCTAGCTAGTCCTCAGTTCCCTCTTTTAAAATATGGGCATAGCAATAATACATAACTCATTGGGTTTCTAGGAGGATTAGACTACATCCTACATATAAAGAATTTTGCACAAGATGTGGCATAATGTAAGTCTTCAAAATGTTTGTTATTATTACAATTTAAAGGTCTGCACTGCAAGTAAAAAGCATTTTATTTTTCTTGGCATGTAGACCGTTTTTTTCCTTTCAAATAGCCAGAACTTAATGGATTTTCCTCCCTATGACAGTTTAGAGGAGTATTTTTTATCATTTCAATAAGACATATCTTCTAGGAAATGAGGTCCTGTGACCATGAAAACGCTGGCAGTGAAAGCTTGCCTGTGGGATGCTGCAGTCCAGGGAGGACTCTGTGCCACCCCCAAAAGTTTCTCACAGTGTTTCCCTGCCTGTGTGTTCTTCTCACCTTTGCTGCCTCTGCAGATGCAGTAGGAAATGCTGCTGTGTTATGAAGTACCATGACACTCTTTTATTACTTTGGTGAAAGATTTCAATGTCTATGATATTTAACTGTTTAGGGCTGGAGTGGTGGCTCAGCGGTTACAGTGCTTACCTGGCATGCGCAAATATGTGAGTTCAAACCCCAGTACTATGACCATAACAAAGTGTCAGAGCAACAAAGGCTACGTGAAAAACTAAAGTTTATTCTCTCTTTGTGTCTCTCTCGCTCACTATCCCTTTTTCTTTGATAAAACAAACAAACTAAAAAAAAAAAAACACACCATTTAAATGATAACTTCTGCAGGGAAGAACATTACTTTGTATAATCCATATCAAAAGTCATATATGTCTAAGTGCTTAATACATCTAACAATATGATTATTATTAAATGTTATGATTTTATATTTTATATGGTTGTAGGGACATTTGTTCTGAACCCAAAATTGGCACACATGACACAATGAAAGATTTTAAACATTTTGATAATTTTCAAAATTGTGTAACTGTTTTTTGGAGCAGTGGTTCAGTAGCTTGCCTGGCATGTGCGAGGACCCTGGTTTAAACCCCAGCACCACATATACAACTAAGTGTTGGAAAAAAAAAACCAGATAAAAAATTAAAATTCTCTCTTTAGAAAATATTGCAACTTTTTACTTGTAAATAATTTAGATCCTGTTATGGTTTGAATCTGGAATGTTCCAAAAACTTGTATATTGAAGACTTGGTCCCCAGTACAACAATGGGGCATTTGGAATGGGATTGGATCATGAGATCTTTGATGTCCCTCATCAATGTACTAAAACCCATTTGATGGCTTAATAATTTGAATGGATACTGGGAAGAGGAGGAAGCTCTAGGTAAGTGGGGCATGGTTGGAGGAAGTTAAGTCACAGGGGGGTTGCCTTTAGGGATTCTATTTTGTTCCTGGCCCTTTCTCCCCTGTCTCTCTCTCTCCCTCTCTCTGCTTCCTGACTGCCATGAGTGGAGCAGCTCTTCTCTTTTCTCTTCTGCCATGATGTTCTGCTTCACCTCATGGCCAGAGCAATGGAACTGGCTGACCATGGACTCAAACCTCTGGGACTGTGAGCCAAAATAACCCTTTTCTTCTTCAAGTTGTTTCTTCAGGTACTTTGGTCACAGGGGTGAAAAGTTGACTACACAGACCCACAGAACTGTCCCTGTAATGACATAGAGAGTTCCTGTCTACCCATTACCCAGCTTTCCCTCACTCTAATATCTTATAAACCATGGTACCAATCTAGGAAATAAACATTTGTATAATATTAATAAACTAGGGCATTTATTAGGATTTCACCAGTTTTCTTTTCTTAAGAGATAGGGTCTTCCTATGTTGCCCAAGTGCTTCTTCCTGCCTTAGTCTCTATTAAATATCTGAGCCTACAGGCTTGTGCCACTGCACACGACTCACCCCCACCCCTACTAATGTTCTTATCCAAAATGTTTTGTTACGTTTTGTTATCATGTATTTTAGTCTCTTCTAATCTGTAATAGTCTCTCTTTTTTCATAACCTTGATGCTTTTAGAATATCCTTCAATTCCTGTGTGATGCTTTTCTCTTGATGAAGTTGAGGTTATAGAGTTTTGGGAGTACCACAGAGATGATGGCATCTCAGTGCATCATATCAGGAGGTGAATATGCTATGATGCATCTGCTTTTTGATAATTTTTAAACTTGGTCACTTTGTTTAGGTGACCTGGGTTTCTGTACGGTAAAATTACTTTCTTTTCCCTTTGTAATCCATGGCTCTTGCTTGCAACAGTTCTGTGGTTTTCTAACGGTGATTTTAAAATGTTTTCTTTACTTCTTTCACATTCATTAACTGGAATTCTTCTATAAGGAAGAGTTGTTTGTTCTCCATCTATTTGTTCAATCACTTATTTGCATCAGTATAAACTCATGTATATTTGTTTTATTCTTTGTGTTGTAATCTAATATTATCATTATTTATTTTGTTGATCAAATTGTTCAAGCTCTCTCGGATTGGTTCTTGGTATTCTTTTAGAGTGTTTCCATTTTTACTTATTTTTTATTTAGTATGTTGTTACTTTAGGCCTATTATGTATTCTTATTATTCACTTATTAATACTTTAGAATTGTATTACACATAGTGTTTTTTATTGTACACAAATATAAAATATCAACCAGGATGTTGGAGAACTCCAACATGGAATGCAGATTGAGACAAATGAATTTAGTTGTATTAAAATTAGTGATAAAAATCTTACTGGAGGAGGAGAGGAAGAACAAGCAGACCTTGGAAACTTTGGAAAAGAGTGTATTGACTGAATTAATTTGACTAGGGACAAAAAGAATGCTAATACAACATAGTACTTTTTTTTAGTAAATTTGATTTTCATAGATGTGTGGCTTTAGCAATTTTGAAACAACTTTTCATGTACATATATTAGAATTAAGCAAATTAAAATATCTATTGTGGCTAACAAGAGCTAGGTTTCTCAATGTCAAAATAGATACAAATAAACATTTTTGAAATTTTAATTTAAAAAATTTGAAGTGGTATAAAATTAAGTATTTAATTACACATTTAATGAGTTGCTTTACTGAAAAGGATAAAATTATATGAAATTGACTAAATCTAGTACATATACTAATCTGTCAAAATACAAATGTGTGTGTACATTCATAGATATATTAATATAATGCAGATATTTAGTAACCCCCACTAATATCCTTATCTAGATATATGACTTTAGCAATTTCAATACAACTTTCAAAATATATATGTATGGATATAGGAACACAGGCACTGGCAATCTGGTGCTTTTTATTGACAACTTGGATATAAAATAAGGTCATTAGTCACCCCAGATGCCAACTGAAAAGAGGAAGGTTATCTAAATTTCTCTCACCAGTTTTTAAAATCTCTGCTTTTCACACATGTGTGTAAACTTTTCTTTCCATTATCTGTTATATTACTATCTTCTGTAATGAGTTTCACAAGTGTATTTTTGAGGAAAGTGATGGTTTCTTTGATTTCCTGTAAATTTACCTCTTCAAATTTGAAAAGAGGACTCTTTGGCTCTTAGAACTTGAAGATTAATGTATAAATCCACTTTCTTATGTTATTCAAACATGGTATATACATTTTATCACATTCTCGGTTTTCACTTTTTAAAAATTTAAATGTGGAGGTGGAGCGGTGGCTCAGCGGTTACAGCGCTTACCTGGCATGTGCGAGTACGCGAGTTCAAACCCCAGCACCACGTACACAACGAAGTCTCCGAGCAATGAAAGCCATGTGAAAAACTAAATAAAAATTGATTCTGTCCTTCTTTCTCTCTCTCACTGTCCCTCTCTTTAAAAAAAAAATTAAATGTATTTTAACTGATACATGAAAACATAAACATTGGACATATTAAGAGGGTACTTTGTAAAATTTATATATATGTATATATATACATACACACACATTGTGTAATATTTACATTTTTGAAATAACTCAAGGAGAACTGGTATTAGTTCTTTGGAAGAACTCAGTAGTGAAAGCTGTCAGGTCCTGTGCATTTCTTTGATTGGAAACTTTTTATGATTAATTCAATCTTATTGTTATTGGTCTGTTAGGCTTTCTATTTCTTTATGAATCAATCTTGGTAAGGTGTACACATCTAGGAATTGTCCATTTCTCATAGGTTATCAAATTTGTTGGCATATAGATGTTCATAACAATCTCTAACAATCTTTTGTATTTCTGTGATGTTAGTTGCAATGTCTCCATTTTCATCTCTGGGGTGTGTGTGTGTGTGTGTGTGTGTGTGTGTGTGGTGGAGGGTACTGGGGTACTCTACCACTGAGCCACATCCCTTGTCCTTTTTATTTGAGACAGGCTCAACTAAGTTACTGAGGGTCTCAATTGCTGAGGCTGATCCTCCTGCCTCAGCCTTCTGAAGTTGTTGGGATTATAGCCATCATACCCAGCTTCATCTCTGGTTTTATTTGAGTCATCTCTTTTTCTTGGTTAGTCTAGGTAAAGGTTTGTCTTATCTTTTCAAAGAACCAACTCTTTGTAGTGTTGATCTCTGGTGTGTGTGTGTGTGTGTGTGTGTGTGTGTGTGTTAGTCTCCATGTCACTTAATTCTGCTCTAATCTTTATTTTTTCTCTCTTTTGAATTTTGGGGTTGGTTTGTTTTTGTTTCTTTAGTTCCTTGAGATGTAGTGATAGGTTGTTTAGTTTTTTCTTTTTTTTTCTTTTTGGACTAGAGACTGAATGCAGGAGCGCTTTACCACTGAGCTATATCCTCAGCCCTTTTTTACTTTTAATTTTCAGAGAGGGTTTTGCTAAATTGTACAGGCTGGCCTTGAATTCCTGATCCTCTCACTTCAGCTTCCTGAGTCCCTGAGATCACAGGTGCGTGCTAGCTTACCTGACTTTTCCTGCTTTTTAAAAGACATTAACATAAACTTTCCTCTTGGTACTGCTTTTGCTTTATTCCATAGATTTTTGGTATACTGTGTCCATTTTCATTTAAAACATATAAAAATTTTTATCTTGATTTCTTCCTTGAGCCATTGGTAGTTCAAAAGTAAGGTTCGAACCCCTGCATCATATACACAACTATGTGTCAGAGAAACAAAGGCCAGGTGGAAAACTAAATAAAATTCTTTCTCCATCTTTTAAAAATGTAAGTTACTTAATTTCCATGTACTTTTGTGATTTCCGGTTTTTCTTGTTATTGATTTCTAGTTTTATTGCATTGTGGTAATTTTTCCCTTAGTGCCTTCTTCAGTGAGCCTTCTTCATTTATTTATACTAAAAGCAGGCGTTTTACCTGATTCCCTTAGCTCTTGTGAATGTAGTGGGGAGCACCAGAGGATCCGCGGCCCTGTCTTGCTCTGCCTTCCAGTTTTTACCTTAATAGTATGTAAAATGCTGTTCGCGTCCAGAATTTCTGCTCTTTGTCTTTCCACTTTTGTCACTTTTACTGAATCTATTTTAGGTCTCACTTTTTTCTTTTTGGTACCGGGAACTGAACCCCGTGGTGCTTAACCACTGAGTAACATCCCCAGCCCTTTTTATATTTTGAGATAGGTTCTCGTTAAGTTGCTCAGTGCCTCACCAAGTTGCTGAGGTTGGCTTTGAACTTGTGATCCTCCTGCCTCAGCCTCCCAAGTCGCTGGGATTACAGGTGTGCACCACTGTGCCTGGCTGTATCTTACATTTTAATATCCTTCTCTGCCCAAGAATTCTGGTTGTAATGTAGTTTCATAAAAGGATAATATCATAATGAACAAGTACTGATTAAATGCAAATCTTGCCCTAATCTACCAGCTTAATAGTATTTTTTTCTTTTTGGCATTTAATGACTCTGGATTTAACTATTTTCAACTATCTTTTGTTAGAGGTATTCTTTAATACATAAATAAAAGACCTGAAAGTTAGGGATTATTAACTGTGAAGCTGGTTTGGCATGCAGGATCCTACTTGTGTACATTTGTACTAGTGAATAAATACAAATCCTTATCTTTTTTCCCATTTTTTTTTGTTGGTATATTATAGCTGTACATAATGATGGGGTACATAACAATGGTATCCTTCTCCAACACTTGCCCCACCCCTCACCTCTTTCCATCCCCTGGTCCCTTTCTTCTACTGATCTCCCTTTGACTACTTTTCATTTGACATTTCCAATTTTTATTGATTACATGGGAACCGTTTAGTATCTTAGAGGTGCAAAAATACATTTTTTAATCCCCACCTTTTTCCTCCTATTCTTTCTCTTCTCCCCCCTTCTCTTTCCTCTACTTTACTAGATTTCTTTAGCTGTCTATTAATTGTATTGGAATGGTTCTTTATCTTATTCTTCCCTTCCCCATCCCTTGTTTTATTCCAACTTCCACATATGAGAGAAAACATTCAACCTTTGGGTTTTTGAGTTTGGCTAATTTCACTTAACATGATATTCTCCATTTCCATCCATTTACCAGCAAATGCCATAATTATATACTTTTTAATAGCTGAATAGAACTCCATTGTACTTGTATGTATATTTCCCACAATTTCTTAATCCACTCATCTAATGATGACCATCTGGGTTGATTCCCTAATTTAGCTATTGTGAATCATGCTGCTGTAAGCATTGATGTAGCTGTGTTGCTGTAGTGTGCCGATTTTAGATCTTTTGGGAAAATACCTAGGAATGGGATAGTTGGGTCATATGGTGGTTCCATTCCTAGTTTTTTTGAGGAATCTCCATATTGCTTTCCAGAGTGGTTCTACTAGTCTGTGCTCCCATGAACAATGTACAAGTGTTCCTTTCTCCCCAGAACTTCGACATCATTTATTATTGTTCATATTCTTGATCTTTGCCATTCTGACTGTGAGATGAAATCTTAGTTTTGATTTGCATTTCCCTGATTGCTAGAGACAATGAACATTTTTCATATATTTATTGGTCTTTAGTATTTCTTCTATCAAGAAGTTTGTTCAGTTTTTTTTTTTTACCAATTTATTGATAGGGTTATTTGTGTGTGTGTGTGTGTGTGTGTGTGTGAAATTTTTTTGAGTTCTTTACATATTCTGGGTATTAGTCCCCTATTAGAGGGGTAGCTGGTCAATATTTTATCCCATTCTTTAGGCTCTCTCTTCACAGTCGTAATTATTTCCTTAGCTGTGCAGAATTTTTTTTTTTGTTGTTTAATGGCATCCCACTTACTGATTCTTGGTTTTATTTCTTGTGTTCTGGGGGTCTTTTTAGGGAAGCTTAACAAGCTCCTATATGATGGAGTATTGACCCTATGGTTTTCTTTTAGCAGTTGTAAGGTTTCTGGTCTAATTCCTAAGTTTTTGATTTGATCCATTTCAATTTGATTTTTGTATGGGGCGAAAGATAAGGACCCAATTTCATTTTTCTGCATATACCTATCCAGTTTTCTCAGCACCATTTGTTGAAAAGGCTGTCTTTTCTCCAAAATACATTTTTGGCATCTTTGTCAAATATCAGATGGTTATAGGTTGTGGATTTGTCTCTGTGTCTTCTATCCCATTTGTCTTTATGTCTATTTTGATATTTAAACCATATTGTTTTTGTTACTACATCTCTCTAGTATAATTTCAGATCAAGTATTGTGATACCTCCTGCTTCACTTTTCTGGGTCAGTATTGCTTTGGCTATTCTGGGTCTCTCCTTCTTCCAAATGAATTTAAGAATTTTTTTTTCCAATTCCATAAAGAATGTCATTGGTATTTTGATGGGGATTGTATTAAATAAGTATAGTGCTTTTGATAGTATGGCTACTTTTGACAACATTAATTTTGCTTATCTAAGAATATGGGCTGTCTTTCCATCTTCTAAGGTCTTCTTGAACCTCTTTCTCCAGTTTTCTATGATTTTCATTGTAGAGCTCTTTTACCTCCCAGGAGGTAAAATAAATTCCCAAGAATTTATTTTTTTTTGAGGTTATTATGAATGGGATGATTTTCCTGACTTCTTCCTTGGATGAATCACTGTTGGAGGTATTGATTTATGGGTGTTCATCTTTTATTATGCAACTTTACTAAATTAAATTTGTTTATAAGTTCTAGAAGTCTTCTGGTGGAGGCTTTTTTTGTGTGGATCTTCTAGATATAGGATCATATCATCAGCAAATGGAGATTGTTTGACTTCTTCTTTTCCTATTTTTATCCCTTTGATTTCCTTTTCTTGCCTGATTGCTCTGGCCCATGTTTTAAGGACTATGTTGAATAGGTGTGGCAAGAGTAAACAGCCTCGTCTTGTTCCTGAATTTAGTGGAAATGCTTATAGTTTTTATTCATTTAGTATAATGTTGGCTTTGGGTTTGTTATAAAGTGCCTTTACAATGGTGAGGTAAGTTTATTTAAAGTTTGAGTTGTGCATTTTTATTAAATATACTTTTAAAAGAGAACTAGTTATAAAAGAAGAAAATATGTTTTCCAGAAAAAAGAAATCTAGTATAAAAATGCAAATTTATGTGGTAGGATAGTTCATTAATATTTTAAGTCTCAATTTTAAAACCATATCAACAGTACTATTATTAACTTAGAAATTCTAGGAAACAGAAATGAATGAACAATTTGTAGTCAATTGATGTTCTGTATCATGTCTACTCACTTTTTAGTAGAAAATTTAAAATAATTTCTGAAAAAATAAATAAGACTCCAAAATTTGTACGGGGGTAGTAGGTACATGTTTTTGTTTTGTTTTTTAAACAAAGGGTCATTTCCCATTATTTTTACTCCAGCTACTTGGAGCAGAAGAAAATGATTATAACTTTTCTTATTTTCATGTCCTCTGGTCCCTTCCCACTTTTTTATTCTTTAACTATAAGGTTCATCGAGTTAGTTTTAAAAGTTATTTCCAGGTAAGATGGAATAAAAGAGTTTTGAAAAATAATCTCAGGAATAGTTTTGTATAGAATCTTTTCCTTTGGAAAACTTATCTTTGGCTATAGACTATAAGAACGTTATGGGAATGTAGGAACTGACACAAATAATTTTTAAGTAAAAAATTTTGCTTAATTTCTTTTTGTTTATGTTAAGTGAAATGTTGGCCAAAAAGCAAGCAAACAAACAAAAACAAAGGAACAACAACAACCACCCAACTAGGCCAATGAGTTCAGATAGTCAAATTACCAAAACAAATCTATTAGTAGTAGACTTTAAAATAATTCTCCCGTTCATACTTAGTATCACTTAACTTTAATACATATTAATTACTGCAGATTTACTTGTAGTAAATGCATATTTTAAAAAACTATTAAATTTCCTTTCCTAGAAATAGCCTCTAAACTTGCAGGTCCACCTGACACTGTACCTAAATGATATCTTTCATTCTGTAACGGCTTCTCTAAACACAGTACTCTGCCTGAACAAATAAGGTGTTTTCAAAGCTCTAATGTAGGACCAATTGACAAATTGCATTAGCAACCTTTGAGATTTAGTTACATCTGAAGACTGCAAGACATTTTCTACCATTGCTAAGTTTAAAGCTTTTTGTGAATCCAGCTTCAGGGCCCCACTTTGAGTGTCAATGATTTCAACCAACCAGTTGCCTGACCTCACCCCAGCTTGGAAGGATGCCCATCTCTCCTTGTGGACAAATCTTATCTTACTCTCTAGAGTCATTAACCTGAAATTGCATGCTGAAGTAAATTCTGCTCCTCCACCCAATGCTCGACCTTGAATCACTTGCAACACTTATTAAAGGAAATCTCATAAAGCTTGTTAAGGTGTTTTGCATGAATATAGATAAAACCATCCATCCTCTGGAGCTCCTATTGCTTTCACAGCATTCGGATCCTATCCTGAAGAGCAGGTATTTCTTGTTCTGTGGATCATGATGCCTTTCCCTTTCCTCCAATTTTCTAACTTATTCACTTTTTCCAAAAGTTGCAGCATCATAACACCTGAGAAAACATTCGTTTTACTGGGATTGTTTAGAGTAAGAATGCCAACACTATTGTCTTCCTTCAAAGGTGAACGGATCCACCAGGGAACTGCTGAAGTGTCTTTTTCACTTTTTCATGGAAGCCATGAGAAGTATTATAAAGTGATACACCCACGTGATGTAGTAGTTTTGTCCTTGCACACAGAGATAACGCCTTCAAAAGACTTTTTTTTTTTTTTTTTCAATTTCCAGGCTCTCTTCCTCTGGGTGCTGCTCCAATTCTGACCCCTGCACGCTGCTGTGACCTGGAAGTTCTGCTCCTTCCCCTCCCTTTTTAATTAGTTCACTTGTTCTTACATATTAGGGGGATTCATTGCTACACACTGATTTATGCATACATAAAGACAAAGTAACTTGAGGCTGATCCTTATCCAGTATCTCCTCCACTTCACTCACTTCTTGCTCACTTGTCTCCAATATATTGCCCCCATTACATATATAAATGTTCATATAGAGACATATATTAATTTTTGAATTTTCAAAATTTAAATGCCTGAATGAGTATTTGGCTTTTCTGAGGAGTAAAATGTACCATATAGAATTAATAATCTCCCTTTTCCCTCCCTCTCCACCCTTCTGCTCTCCTCTCCCGCCCTCTCCCTCCAACCTTCAGAGCTATAGTTTCCCCAGATTATGTGATACTTCAAATTTGGTGTGTCTAGTAAATAAACTAGTCTTTCATTTTATCCTTGGTTTTATTCCATCTTATGCAAATGATAGAAAACGTTTGACCTTTAAACTGTGTTTGGCTTTATTTTGCTCTGCAGATTTTTTCCATTTACATCCATTTGCCTGTAAAAGCTGTGATATCTTTCTTTCTAATAGAAGAATAGAACTCCACAATTTTTGGATCCATTCCAATGAGGGGCATCTGGGTTAATTCCGTAATTTAGCTATTGTAAATTGAACTGCTATGAACATTGATGAAGCCATTATCACTATAATATGCTGATTCTAGCTCTTCTGGGAAAATATGCAGGTGTGAGATAGCTGGGTCATAAGGTAGTTACATCTGTAATTTTTTGAGGAGTCTCCATACTGCTTTCCAGAGTGGCTATACCAGTCTGCAGTCCCCACCAACAGGGTGTTAGTGTTCCTTTGTCCCCGCAACCACTGCAGCATCTGTTATTGTTTGTGTTCTTCATCTTTGCTATCCTAACTGGAGTGAGGTGAAATCTTGATGTTTTAATTGCATTTCTCTGATTATTAGTGATGGAGAACACTTCTCATATATTTATTGGATTTTTGAACATCCTCTGTTGAGAAGTTTCTGTTTAGCTCCATGGTCCACTTATTGATTGTATTGTTTATGATTTTTTGTACTAAGGTTTTTGTATATTCTGGATGTTAGACCTCTGTTGGAGGTAAAGCAGGCCATGATTTTCTTCCATTTTTTTTAAAGTGAGTTTTCATCTGAGATGCTTGGACTATTTCACTAACAACATAGGTACATCCTTTTGGCCTGCTTATTCCCATTGTAAGTTCATTTTATAAATTATATCTCAAAATCATTTTCTTGATGGCATAAAAATTCCCAAAATATTTACAAGTAGGGGCATGAAACTTTCTATTTCAAAAATCTAAGCTTTAGGGGCTGGAGTGGTGGCTCAGTGGTTACATGGCATGCGTGAGGATGAGGGTTTGAACCCTAACAGCACAAACACATGAAGTGTCAGAGCAATGAAAGCCAAAATGAAAAACTAAAAATTCTTTCTGTTTCACTGTCCCTTTCTTAAAATAAAACATACACAAAAATCCTAGGCTCTAAATTTTGTAACCTTCCTAAATTCTATTCTTACTTTTCTGCTTTCCTTATAGCTATAGTAAAGCACAAAATGTATCCTTTCATTAGGTTTTACATATATTACATGTAAATACGTATTATATATAATGTAACATATATTATTAGGTAATTACACATTAGGTGATATATATTTTTTATTTGGTAATTTTTAAAGAATTTTCTTCACTTTTTCCTTTTTTCTTTCTCATTTTGTCCATGGTTCCTATTTCTACTAACATGATGTAGCAGAAAAAACATGGGTTTTGGATACAGAAAGACTTGGGTCTGAATCTTGGTTCTTTCACTGACTAGCAATATGATCTTGAATACATTTCATTTTTCCAAGTCTGATATCTCCTCTGTAAAATGCAGATAAACATATTCATGTTTTGGCTGGTTGGTTGGATTAAATAAAAATCTATGCATAGTGTTTATCCAATGTTAGATATGCAATGTATGTTAGCTCATGTCTTAGTGTTTATCAAATGGTACAAAATTATGGGAAGAAAAGAGAATTTAGCTGTATCATTAAAAAAAGCCACATAATGTCTTTTCTTAAAATTTTCTAATTTTGATTCATTTAACAAAAAATTTAATATTTTTTTTTCTGTATGCCATAGTGCAATGTATAAATTTGGAAAAGCCAATGTAATCCTCTAGTCAAGGAAGGCTTCCATTCCTCATCCAGAGAGGTGACTTCTGCTCTGTTGCAGTCATCAATGGACATTTTGTAGGATGGGGTAACTTTAGAAGTGTTACATGGAAATGGGAAATTAAAAAAAATTGAAAATACCATTCTTTATAAATTATTACAAAGAATGATTTAATAAATATTTATTTAACAAATATTTCAACCATTGAATTTACAAATTGCAAAGGAGCCCTATGAATTCTTGGAAGGGATGCATAGTTTCTCTACTCACAAGCATCACTGCTGTGTTCTCATCCTGGGCAAGTGTTCAGAGCTAGGTTGTTCACTCCTTTATGTTCAGGCGGGTGTAATGTCTTTCATGGTATTCTCAGAACTCTGTAAAACTTCACTGCGCTCCAAATCTGAGTTAGGACAAATATTCAGAGGGACTGTTACTCAAATTTTTGCCTATGGTTGGTTGGGGAAAACACCATGCATCTAGTCTTAGAAAAGTATAAGAAAAATCCTCTTAGATGAATTCTGCCAGAATTATCTTGCTATTTCTATCTTTTCTAGAAACGGGAAGGAAGAAACAAACATGGAAACATGCCAAAACTCTGCAGCTGCAAACCAGGCTGGTATGTCAAATAATTCTGACATAGTAAGGTTAGAAAGGACCTTATAGTCATTAACCTCAACTTTTGTGTTATTTTCATCAATAACTTTGTATTCTAAAAGGCTAAATTCTTGTTTTGGGAAATTCCTAATTTTATAATTTCACTAAAAATTCAGGCTTAAAAGCAAAGTTATAAATCCCTTTTTTGGGGGGAACGGGTGGAAAGGAGTACTGGGGATTGGGATTAACCAATGCGATAAATTACCAGTCCAGTCCTTCTTATTTTTTATTTTGAGACAAGGTCTTCATAAGTTTCTGAGCTGGCCTTGAACTTGCAATTCCCCTGCTGTTGCCCCTAAGTTTCTGGGATTACAGGTATGCACTACCATGTCTGCCTAAAATTTTTAATTTGTTGGTATTTATTTACATTTAAAATATTTATTAAAATTTTCTTTTTTCTAGATAAATTCTGAGTACCAAGAAATCTCAATGAGGTTTCACAGTTAAAAATACAGTTCTGTGGGAGAACCTGTGAAATGACATCAGATGGAAGTAATGATGAAAGAACCTGGAACCTACATAGTTAGGATGCCTGAGAAGGAAAACTAGAGTACTGTAGTCCCTACTTTGCTCTCTAGATTTCTCTCTCTCTTGTCTGACTCTCGAATCATCTAGGCCTGGAAAGCTCTTCTTTTCATTTTCTGAAACAACATTCATTTGGCTAACCTGAGGCTTTTTCCCCCCCAAAATTTAGAATTTCCCCTGTCTCCTATATGTTTATATGATTGGGAAGTTAAAACTTTACACTAATTTATAAGGGAGTATTTATTTGTCTGCCACCTCCATCAGAATGTGTCAGTCAATGTAAAAAAAAAGTCATCAAAAGGACTATGTGACTAAGGACTTTATCACAGGAATTATATTTTACTAAATATGAGAGAAGCTATGAAAATGGTCTGGACTTGGGGAAATGGATCATTAACACACATGGGGGTAAGGGTTGAAAATCTAGTCTGAGTTCTCTGTCGCTCCCCCCTGGGTTCTGGAGCGGGGAGAGGGTGGAATGGCCTTGGGGGACCTTGGCCGTTCCTCAGGGGCCAGCAGGACATTGGGAACCGGCCGCCGGCTGGACAGGGCTGGGGATGGGGGGAAGAGGAGTCGCTCCACATAGCGTTCCTGTGCGAGAAGCGGGCAGAACGACCTTAGCAAGCCGTCCTCCGAGGGGCTGAGTTAGGAAGGGTTGGGGAGCCAGGAACAAGGGGGCGAACACCAGCAGCTGGAACACGGGACCTGCATCTTCCACCACTGCCGATCTGATGTCTCTGCTGATCTCTCCGGTTCTATGCGTCTTCTCTGCTTTCTCCCTTCAGGACACGGCTGCTTGCTTTCCTCTGGCTGCTTTCTCTTCTTTGGCTGCTTCCTTTGGCCGCTTGCTTTACCTGACTAGCTGCTACTCTATTTATCCATTACAACAGCCAATAGGCTACAATGCAAACACCTTTCTCCAATTGTAACAAATGAGTGGCCGAATAGCTTAGTCATGCGGTCAGGCAATTTGCTAATTACAAGCCAGCTGGACCCCTTAGAGTTGTTTACCACCAATTCTTCTACAACCCAGCTGAGCCTCATGTTCCCAACATTCTCAACTGAGGAATTTCAATCAGAATCAGAGAAACAATTACCAATGAGGGTGCATAAAGAACTTGCTGAAGCTAGATGGAGAAATCTATGGAAACTGCTGCAGGTAGGAAAACTGCTTTTTTAGAATCTCTTGTTTTTGTGGGTCTGCAGCCTAGTGATGAGTCACTGGGTACACCATTAGGAAGATCCTGTAGAGTGGAGTAGAGTGAGGACAAGCTGGGAGCTGCTGGCCTTCTCCATGTCTGTTTATCACTCACTGTGTCTGTCTGTGATGGCCTTTCAAGAATAATGTCTGCCCACTTTTGCCTTCCTCTTTTTTCCCCTTCTTTTCAAAGAGAGAAGGACAGTGAGAGAGAGAGACAGAGAGAATCAATTTTTATTGAGTTTTTCACATGGCTTTCGTTGCTCTGACACTTAGTTGTGTACATGGGTGCTGCGGTTCAAACCTGAATACTTGTGCATGCCAGGCAAGCACTGTAACTGCCAAGCCACCACTCCAGCCCCTTGCCTTCTCTTTTGGTTAACTCTAATCAGGACATGTGATTCCAGGCTTAGAAAAGTTGAGTATTTTATCCTTATAATGTGTTCTTGGAAGTAGCAAAGTTTTTGGCACATAGGTAGTACTTAATATTTCATAAATGAAAGGATGAATGGGAAGACCATTTATATAACGCAAATGAGAAGCAAAATCATTTCTGAGTTAGAGTATTTCACAAATCTCTTCTTCTATACTTGACTATAACTAACAGTTAAACATTATGTAGCACTGCTACTTTGTTGTTATATTGGTGACTAAGAGAATTCAGAAAAAGAATATCCAAAGAAGATGCTTTCTCTTATTTCCAGTAGTATGAGCAGGAAAGAGTAGGTATACTGACAACTTCACAGGCATTCCTCACCACCAAGGCTGGACCTTGATCCTCTTCACCATCTATCTGTATTCCTCAGTGCTCCTATGTAAATCCAACTTCTCTCCTTGCACTAGGGTCCCATTACATACACAAAGATTTTGGTCTATGGACAGTTTTCTCATTCAAATAGTTCTTAACTCTGTACAACTGTTCTATGTGTAAGAAAACGTCAAACTTTTTTTTTTTTTGTGGTGGGGCTAGGAATTGAACATAGGGTCTTACTTATTATGCTAAGCATGCCCTCTAGCACCTGGCTCTTTATCTCTAGCCCTGACTCCATCTTTCTGTTTGTTTTTGGTGCAGGGGCCTGATTCCACTTTTTGATGTTTTAACTGTTGACAGCTTTTAAGACTCATCCCTCTCCTTATCCTTTGCTCCACAACTGGGCATACTGATAAGAGAGCCCAAATGCTTTTTTCCCTTTGGCGCTGCAGAAGATTCAAACCAGGAGATTCTCCAGCTTGCACATGGAAACTCTCTAAGCTAATTTTCCTTTGATCTCTTGAACTGTTTCAGAGCTGCTTGGGAAGCCTGATCTGCTGCTCAAGAGGTTTCAATTATGTAAGTAATAACACTCTTCATAACTTCTTTTGTGTATATGTGGTATTATCAGTCTCCACATTAGAAATAATTTTGGGTAAGAGTTCATCTGCTTCTGAAGAATGGTCACAACATTATAATATCTCCCACTTGGTTTTTTACCCAAGATTTTTTATTTTTAATGAAACAAAAAGTAAACTGAAACAAAAAATAACTGCAACTGAAACTTCCTGGAGAATTGTTCTTGCCCCTCTCATCCCTCTCTTTAGACTTTAATTTAGTATCCTGTTGGTCAGGACTTATATTTAAGAGCAGGATTTCTATAGCTATCTGTTGATGACAATTTTGTTCAAGAAGGCATGATATACTATTGTTACAAAAGATTAGATCTTTGACCTGTTGGTGACATTCTTCTTCCAATGGCAGCTGTCACTTTGCAGGGGTGATTCCAGCTACCAGAGAATCACTGTTGGTATGAAGTGCTGTTATCAATGTTAGAATAGCTTCTGGCCAGGACTACCAGTACTACTTTTTTCTGGGTTTCATGAACTTGCCCATTTTGAAAGCAAACACCCTGACCTATAGGTGAAAGAAAGTGTATTAATCAGGGTTCTTATGAAAAAGAGTCAATATATTATTTATAATTACAAGAGGGAATTTATTAGATAGGCTTACATGATCAGAGGATCAATAGTCTCACAGTGGCCACCTGCAGGCTGGAGAGCCAGGGAAACAAGTAGCTGCTCAGTTGAAGAAGCTGGAGCACTGGCACAAAGATGAGGAATGATGCGTGCCCAGGCCAAGGCTGAAGGCCTGGAAGCCAGATGGAGCAGCTCAACATTTGAAGGCTGAACAATCTGGAGTCTGATGATGTTCATAGGTGATGATAGCAGCAGCAAAACTGCATCTGCTTAAGAAGGATTGAGCATGTGTAGAGCTTTCCCTTTCTTCTGTCTTTTGGTTCCATCCAGGCCCCAAGCCTATTGGATAGTGCCACTCCTGTTCTTCTCTACTTAGTTCACTGACCCAGATGCATATCATTGCTGGAAACATCTTCACACACATACCCAGAATTGTGATTTACTAGTTTTTTTGGTATCTCTCAATCTAGTCAATTTGACAACCAAGAGTAACCATCACAGGAAGAACGGGCTGATCTCCCACTTTCAAAAAGTGTGTTAACTAGGATTTAAATTTACTTTTTTTTAAAAGAGAAAGGCACAGTGAGAGACAGAAAGAGAAAGAGAGAGAGAGAGAATCACTATAGTTTTACATGTGCTTTTCATTGCTCCTACACTTCGTTGTGTATGTAGAGCTGGGGTTCAAACAGGTCTTCATGCCTGTCAGGCAGGTGCCATAACTGCCGAGCCACTGTTCCAGCCCCTTAAGTTTTATTTTTTTCAAGAGGATTCAAAATAACAGTAAGTAAGATAGATATTTATGGCTTTTCACATAAAAGTTCTGGCTGGTATGGTGACTGCTATATAACGTTATCAGGGGCCCACGTTTCTTCCAGCTTGCTGATCCACCAGATTTAGCCATGATTCATGTCTGCATGGTACAGGGATACATATTAAAGTCTGCATTCCACCCAGCATAAAGAAGGTAGATATAGAAGGGGAAAAGAAGTGTTGAGCCCTTCTTTTTAAAGACACAGTTTCAAACTTAGCCATTTTCAGTTGCAAGAGGGGCTGGGTAACATTGTTTTTATTCTGGTGCCTAGGTATACCTATACAATAGATGGTTATTACTAAGGAAAACAGGGAAGAATTAAAAAAATTGGGACAGCCCAACTAACAATCTCTGTCCCCCAGTTTTCCCTTGATTATATCCCTATGGTAAGCAGAATAACGCCCACCTAGCAAGAATATCCATTCTAAACCCAGAACCTGTGAATATGTTAGGTTACATGGAAAAATGGGATTAAGGTCGCTAACAGAATTAAGTTTGCTAATCAGCTGATATTAAGACAGATACCCTGAATTATCCAGAGGGGCCCAATGTAATCATAAGTATTTTCAAAAGTAGAAGGGGTGGGGTAGGATGTAGCTCAATCATCACTACCTCTAACACAACACACACACACACACACACACACACACACACACATACACGAGGAGCAGATGGGTCAGGTCAAAGTAATATGATAATGAGGTCTTGATCTTAAATTTGAAGATAGAGGAAGAAAGCCAAGAATCAAGGAATGTGAGTGATCTCTAAAAATTAGAAAAGACGAGGAAGTAGATTCTCTCCCAGATCTTCCAGAAAGGAGCATAGCCCTATTTATACTTTGACTTTAGTCCAGTGGAATCAGTGCCAGGCTTCTAACCTCCAGAATTATAACATTTGTGTGTTATTTATTTATTTACATTTGTTTGCTTGTTTTTGTAGTGCTGAAAATAGAACCTAGGGCCTTGTGCATGCTAGGTATGAACTCTACCTCAGAGCTGTATCCCAGACCTTGTATATGATTTTAAAAGCAGCTAAGTTTGTGGCCATGTGTTGGGAACAATAATAAGAAACTAATACAGAATTTTTACTGGAAGTGGAGTGCTGCTGTAAATCAATATTTAAAAATGTGAAAGTGACTTTGGAATTGGGCTGTAGGCAGAGGCTGGAAGAATTTTAAGGAGCATGGTGCCAAAAACCTAGGTTGGCTTGAACAGACTGTTAATAGATATACGGATGCTAAAGACACTGATGGTAAAGCTCAGAAGGAAATGAGAAACACATTATTGGAAAGTAAAGAAAAAGGGACACTTGTTATAAAGTGGTAGAAAAATAGCCACTGCAGTGTCTTGCAGTTATGTGGCAATCAGACCGAACTTATTATTAACAATGAAAATTGGACATTTAACTGAGGACATTTCCAAGCAAAGTGTAGAAAATGAAGCTTATTTCTTCTTGCTTCTTAGAATGCCAGAGGAAAGAGCTAGATTGAGGGAAGAATTGCTAAAAAAGGAAGTATGACTTGGTGATTTGAGAAACTGCCAATTTAACAACATTGCAAAAGATGCTAAAATTAAGATTCACTGTCAGGATGGACAAAAACCAAGAAAGGGGCTGTAAAATGTTCTTAATACCACAGAAAGACCAAAAGCTCAGAGCATTCAGTCACAAAAAGGCTTTAAGGAGATTAGGTATATGACTCAGATATCCTCAGTTATCTCTGCAAAAGCTGAAAATAGGGGAGTGACTATCTAGGAGAAACTTCTTGTTTGATGGAGTACCCACAAGAGACAAAACAAGGTTCATGAGAATTCTATATTAGCAGAAACTGTCAGTCTGAAATAAAACAGAGAGAATACGAAATGAAAAAAATGTTGTACAATATGCAAGATTTCACCAGCAAGTAATAGGTTGATAAAACTACTACTCCTTTACAAACATGTGCTACCTTTTATGAAAAAGAATAGAGAGAGGCAGAGGGTAGAGTCTTGAACAACAGAGGATTATTTCTAGACCTTGAAACTTGATGAATTTGTCTGGAGGGTATTTTGAAATCTTGGGGGGAACAGTGATTCCTTTTTTCCATCCACTATAACCCTTTTTGAGAGGCAGAGGGCAGAGTCTTGAATGAATGAATATCTTCTTCTTTATTCATTATTTTGACCTGTCATTATGTTCCCTATTTTAATTACTAAAAACACACAAGCAATTGATGATGTCTATGTTCTAAGAGCTTTTTTTTTCTTTCTAAGAGCTCTTGATCAAGTAAATAGATAATACGTATATTATCAGTTCAGCATATATGTATAATCAGTTCAGGGTACAAAGGATAAAATCTATTTAGAGGAGTAGCAGATAGGATTATTAGGGAAAAAAAGAAGAAAGTTCAACCTGAACAGGATTTAAAAGAATGAATAAAAATTTATTGGGCAGATTAAGTAGGATATATGGGAAAGCCAGTTTAAGCTGAGGGTATAGTACATATATAGGCAGACATATACAAGACAGTAGGCTTTATTTGGGGAACTATAGGTGGTTTGGTAAAACTGATTTGGTGGAAAAGGTTTGAAGCAGGGAGAACTTGAAATATGAAAAGCCTTATATGCTTTGCTAAGGAATGAAAATTCCTTCCATTAGTGGAAGGAGGGGAGACTTTTAAGATGGAATTCAAGTAATTAATTCTCAATCTGGCATTTTCATTCTCACTTTTGATGTACCAGAAGTAAGAAATTTAGTTTGATATAATCCAGATGAGAGCCTGAAGTAAAAATAGCTGAGGGAAAATAAAAAACATGAATGGGTTATTATAATAAACAAATTTTGGCCTTTGCATATTTAAAAAAGCAAACTTCTAGTATAAATCTGGTTTCGCAAATAGAAATTCTTATTAGAAAAAAATGTATATATTGACTAGGAAACTCAGGTTACCCAGTTGGGATTGAAATTTATTTTTCATGTTTCCCATTTGATCCCTCCGAGATTTTAAGTGTAGTCCATGTTTAGAGACTGATTACCCCTAGAAAAGATGATATGTTAATTGCTGAAAATGCAGAGTTGATAAAAGACCCCTTGAACATCTCCAAAGTACAGAGATCTTGTAGTGTTAAACAAATAGCTCTATTATTTATGTGAGATGTTATTAATCATAAACTTTTTATGCCATTATGCAAATTTAATAGGATTTATTAGGAATTTCAGAAAACAAAGCTTCATAACTATAGTTAATACATAATTTGGATAACAAAATAGCCTCTTTTATTTTTAAATAGAATGAATTTATACCCAGTAGCATGCTTGCTGAAAACAATGAAATATTTCCATTCATTAAAAATGTATTTATTAATAAAGTATAATTTGTTGCATAAATGTAAACTGATCAATTTATCTCCATTACATATATTATAATTTGTGGTTATAGAATTTTTAATCATTAATAAATGCAGAAATATATATTTACAGGAGATTCTCAAAAATAATGATTCAATTAAACAGTTACTCTCATACTTCATCAGTATTTTCTTTGCAATCTGGATCCAACTTCAGGAGATGGACTGGCCCTTGGCAGGCTGTTCTGTAACATAGTTTCAGAATATTTCTTTACTATAGTATTCACAGACTTTAACAGGTAAATCTCCTTGTGGATTATAGAGTTTAATAAAACTGTACTCATAATTCAAATTCTAAATGCTATATACAAATCATTCTCAACAAAACTAACACTCTGTATAAGGCATCATATTAATTATAGTAATTCATGACCTTTATACTTTCATTTGATTAATAAGTGCTTTCTATAATCTGCTGTGAAAATGGTCAAAATTCAATAATTTTATTTCTACAGGAATCACTTAGAACTCAAATAAGACCAGAGGAATGTTTAATAATATACTTGGGCTAAAGAAGTAAGTTGCTTCGGAGGGTAATCATTAAAAATTCATTAAATTTATTTTAAAAAGTAAATAAAATACTTCTAAAATGAAAATTCTGCTGCTAAGATTTGTAATTTTTTACATTGAAATAGCGGGTTTTTAGGTTGCGTTGCTACGACCCTATTACATTATTTTTTTGCACGTTGCCTCAGAATGCGGGTACTCTTCCATTTTTTTTTTTTGTAGCCCCAGCAGAGTGCCTGACACATGCAAAAAACCCAGACAGTGTCTGTTCAATGAATAAAAAGAAATTAACATGGCAGCTTCTACAAAAAGAAAGTCAGTCTGCATGGTTGCCAAAAGGGGGAAATTCTATATTTTGGGGAACTGAAAAAGCCTTCCCAGATGGATGATATTGGGGTCATATCCAGAAGAGTAGGTAGGAGAAAAGCAGATATGAGAACAAGGTCTGTGAGGTGGTAGAAACAGAGTGGGCCTTGGAAGCATGCAAGGGAGACTTGCCAACTACTCAAAAGAGTTAAGTAATGAGAGGGAGAACAATCAGAGATAAGGCTGGAAAGGCCTTGAATGATTTTGTGGTGACAGGTAATCACTGAAGTTAAGCAGGAGAGATTATTCTGGCAATGGTGGTGTGAAAGATGCATTTGAGAAAGAAAACCTGCAGGCAGTTGAGATTGTCCAGATTAAACTGATAACTTCTTTTAAAAATATAAATGATTATTTAAATTATACATATATATCAGGTTCAGTGTGATCCTTTGATATATGTATACAAAATCAGGTTAGTGTTTATATCTCCTTAAACATATTTTCATGTGTGCATGTGGTGCTAGAGATTGAATCCAGGACCTCTGCATGCTAGGCAAGTGGTCTCAGCCTTTCTTAAACTTAAAAAAATTTTTTCATGAACACATAGTAATTATACATATTTAAGAGATACAGTGTGTTATTTCAATACATTTTACAATGTATAATGATCAAAACAGGGTGATTGATATTTCCATTGTATTATTACTTTGTGTTTGGAGCCTTCAAATTCTTCTAGTTATTCATAAAATATATAATATGTTATTGTGAACACAATAAGTTCTTAAACCAATACACTGTCAGAAAGAGTGGAAAGAAGGGGATAGATTTGAAGTGTATTTAGTAAATATAATTTGGAATATTTATTGATTTTGGGTAAGAGAGAATGAGAAACCTGGTTAGACAAATATTTCTATCTGGGAAATTTTGTGGACAATGGTGTCATTAATTGAAATAAGGATTATAAAAAAGGTAGGGCAGATTTTGCAGGAAAGAGGGAAAAGTGTAATTTCTGGCTGTGTCATTGAACATCTCTGGAACCTAGCTCAGAAGACTGAGAATAAGGGGGAAATCATGTGGCATAGAACTTTTCAAAGATAGGAACCCAGTAAGTTTAAGTTTTTTTTCATCTTTTTAATTATATCTCAACAATGTCCATTTGCCACTAAAGGCTAACATTTATTAAGGAACTTTGGAGCTGAGTGCAGTGGCACATCCTTGTAATCCCAATAATTTAGGAAGCTGAGGCAGGAGGATTGCAAGTTTGAGGCCAGAAACTTAGTGAGGCCCTGTCTCAAAATAAAAAATAAAAAGGGATAGAGATAGTTCAGTGGTAAAGCACCCTTGGATTCAAAGCCTAGTACTGGGAAAAAAAGTGGTATTTTGTATGGAGTATAAAACTCTGCTTCAGAATATTAGAAAAAACATTTCAGGTTTAAGTAAATGACCTCATTTTACTATAATTTAACAAAAGGAGATAATTTATCTATTTAAAGACCATGCATAAAAACTACACCAACATTTTCTAAATATTTCATATACACTGGTTTCTATAAAGCAGATAGGGAAGTGGAAAACAAGAATACAGTTTCAAAGATTATTCACTTAGACAACTAACAAAATTGCCTATGTAGTATAAATACAAAACTTGAGATTCTGAAGTAATAAGTCCAAAGGAGTGTCAAAGCATCACAAACTGGATTGGTTATAGAAGGCTTCATGGGGGAAGTGATATTATGTTGGTTCTTAGATGATATGAATTTGGAAAGGAGAGAAAAAAATCTAAAATTCCAAAGCACAGTTAGAAATCAGGCATGAGAAATCATGAGAAAAACATAGAGGCAGAACTAGATATTTCAAACCTGATAAATAAAATATTAAATGTGCTTGGCTGTAATGGAAGATTCACAGTGTAGTGAGAAAGAAAAGGAAAAGAGAGGTGGAGGAGGGGGGACTACAAAGGTTGCTATAGTGGTTCCAATTCTTACATGAGAAAGCCATGCTTTCACTTTAATATTTTCACTGAAATACTTAAATGTAAATCTCACTTAAGTATGTAAGTACTTAAATTTCACTATGTACTATCAGGAATATTACTTTTTGATGGCAATTTAGATAAGTAAAATGATCTGAATGGTGTCAACAATAACAATGCTACCTAACATGTATTCAGCATGTTCTATGATATAGGCAGTGTTGTAAATGTTTTACATGAATTTTTTTATTATTTCACATAATCCTCATAGATCCTCTGTGGGGTAGCGGCTGCTATTATTAAGTTTCTCCTGCTCAAAAATATTTCCTTAACCCAAGTATTACTGTTTGGTATTCTACTACTAGAAATGTTATTTTTTTCATATAGTGTTTTTAAAATTATTTAAATGTTTAAAATTATTTTTAGAACAATAATTTAAAAAAATTTATACTGAACATCCTTTTGTCATGAATGATAGACAGTTCATTTCCTTGCCTGAGAGAAAAAACCCAAAATCAATACTACTAAGAACTTACAAGGAAAAAAAATAACAACAAAAAACCAAAGAATGACAGAATGGCAGAGGCCTCTCTCCATAAAATAGTGTGCGTATGTTGGGGTGGTGGTGAACAGTCCTGGGTTGGATTCCAGAATCAGAAAAAGAAAATAGCCACAGAAGACATTTTATTCAAATAACTGGAAGCCTTTGAACCAGGTACTACTATTCTATCAATATTAAATTTCTTGGGCATAATAACAATATTGTGGAGAATGTCTTTTTTTTTTTTTAGGAAAACATGTATAGTGAAGTATTTAGAGGGGGAAGTATTATCATGTCTGCAATATACTTCTGAAGAAGTCATAAACATGTCTCTTTCTGTGTGTGTATGTATCCATCTCTATTCTGCTTATTTATTTGTTCCATTTTATAAAACAAGTATGGCAAAATGTCAATAATTTGGTGAATCCAGGTGAAAAGTAAACTAAAATAAAATAAAATAAAGAAACAGGTAAAGAGAAGAATAAATTATCCAAATCCCAAGCAAGTTATGATGAACCAAGCAATTTTTGTGTCCATTATTTAAACAGGCAGATAACAATTCTGTGATTTTATACAATTTTACCTGAAAATAAACTGTTAATGCTGTTGTTAAAATGGAGAGAAAAATATTTGGTGATAAAGACTGAAGAAACCTAATGATTATTCATTGTCATGTAGATTGAAAAACGTGTAAGATAAAAATGATTTCAAGCCAACCAGTGATCACTAATCCCCATTAGCTTTTCAGTAATATAACACAATGAACTAATATGCACAACAGGGTAATTTCCTGAGTAGGCAGCTTTTACTTCCTATTGAATAGTATCTTACTATTTAATTCAGTCACTACAGGTATTATCTCACTACAGTGAGATACAAGTCAGTAATAAATAATAAATGTTGTAACATATGTCAGAACTGACCAAAAAAGTTCCAAATTTTAGGAACAAAAAAATTATCACTATAAAAATTACCAAATTAAATGGATATGAAAAATATAGAGAAAAAACAAACATATGTCAAAAGTAGCCACACACACAAAATCTATCAGGAGTTACAGTGATTGTTGACAAGAGAGCCATGTCTAAATTCACAACATCAAAAATAATAAAGGCCACTTATTATTTGAAGAACTACATGCATAGAGGTAAGATATGTTTCAAGGGGGCAGAGATAGCCTCTTTCTTATTCACTGTTATTTACTATCATATCCAGAGCACTGTAACAACACTCTAAAACATAGATAAGAAACATTTTAGTTTTCCTATATATGAGCAAGTAATAAGAAATGTAGTCTTTTTGCATAATCTTGTTTTTCCTGTTAAGATTTCAGAACTCAGGGGTTGTGATGAAAAATAATTAGATAAGCATCCAATTAATTTTCTAACAGAACATTTCTTTGGTGAATACCTAATTTGAAAATTGTGAAAATACAAGTGAGATCTTAGTTTGAGGGCACCCTTTGTCTTGATCTTAATGCCTCCCAATTACCTCTAGCCAGATACATTTTCCTTCTCTGGATTCTTATGTTTATAGTCCTATCTTAGCCTATATTATAGTTATTTATATATGCTACCCATATGCATGTCTTTCTCTGACTGCAAATTCTTGAATGCAGGGATTGTTTTATTTATATGTTTTGTTTACATGTTTATCATGATGATGTCCAGTGCAAAGGCAAAAAAAAAAGATTTAAAATGATAATGTTTTGTGTTAAACTTTCAAGACATAGAAAAGATATGGGCTAGGACACACAGTATTACCAAGATAAATATAGCAAATTTTTGATTAAGCTACATAACTAAAATTATTTGAAGATTGGTGCAGTAATGCCTGTTTCTGATCTCATGCCTGATAAAATACTCTGGATGTTAAAATCTTCACATTTTGATTTTTTAAACGAAAATATTTTCTTGATTGTAATGAAACATCATGATAAAAAGTTGGTTTGGAGAGAAAAGCTCTAAAAATCAGTATCAATAAAAATTGATATCAGCAAAGGGTTCTTCCCTTTATTGATGTGTACATAAAAATCACGATATTTCTAAAACAAGAAAAAAAAAAAACCAAAATGATCTGCTTCAAATACTTACCAGAAGTGGTATTATTTGTAGAGTATTTTTGATGGATGGATTTTTGCAAATGGTTTCTTGCACATCTGAAAAATTATACCATGATATAAAAGTAATTTGGTTACATGTAATAAAAGAGGAGAATGACTATAGAATCAAATATTACACTCATGTCAAAATACTCAAAATTGATTAAGATTTTTAAATTTTTCCTACTGACTCTGGAAGCAGTCTTTATGCTTACATTAGGTATAATAATAGATATAATTTCATTAGAAATGATTACATAAAACTTGTTGGTAAAAGCGAATTCCTAGTACTTTGACTATTATATAACAGTCTTTATTAAGATGTTATATGTTCTTCCTTTTCTTTCTCTTTTTATTTTAAACCAAAAGAGGAATTTCATCCTTTTTTTACCTCTCAGGAAAAAATAAATATTTAGTTATTAAGGCACAAAAATTGAGTAATGTGGTCAATGCTTGCTTTTTCAATCATTAGGCTTTTGTCCATATAGTAGGAAGAATTGGAGAAAAAGAAAACAAATCCAGGCAGAATCTTTTATTTGAAGCATTTAAATATGTAGAAGTACCTAGCAGAAATAAAAACTCCTCCAAGTTATTGACTTGACTTTTTTATTCTTTCTTTGCGTAATTTTACATCTTAAAGGGATAGCCTTAGTTCTGTTACTTTTGTGTTCTAGCTCCCCACTTTCTTTTACTACACCTTTGAAGTTAACATAAATATATTAAACATATGCATATTTTAATTAATAATAATAAGCCAATGTCTGTATAAATACCTAGATTTAAGAAATTTGAATATTATCACTACTTGAGAAACTTTCTGGAGTTCTCAGCCTCCACACTGCTCTAAGGACTGCATTTCCTCTGTTCACCTACTATACTGGGGTTGTTTCTTCATTGTTTTAGCACATGTATACAGTCCCCAAATAAGTTTACTTTTAACTACTTTTTTGGACTTCACATAAATAAAATTGTAATGCCTTTATTCTCCTATGATCTTCCATTTTTTTGCTCAAATTATATATTTTAAGATTCATCATGATGATCCTCATAGCTGTAATTTGTAAATCTTCCTTGCTGAATAATATTTAATCATGAATATACTTAAAAATTTTTTTTTTACTTTTGGTTTTGATAAACAATGATCTCTATATTCTTACACATATTTCCTGATGGACAGGTGCAGGATTTTCTCTAGAGCATATCCAACTAAAAGAGAATTGGGGCTGGAGAGGTGGCACAGTGGTGGAGTGCTTGATTGGCATGTGCGAGGACCTGGGTTCAAACCCCAGTATCACATACACAAATAGGTGTTGGCAAAACAAAAGCAGATGAAAAAAATAAATAAAAAAACTGGCTTACTCTTTCTCTCTCATAAAAACAAAACAAAAAATACCAGAAATACTGAATCCAAAATGTCATTGGTATGTAGGTAAATTCTCGATAAATATATAATACATATAAAATATTTTTACTATTGTTCATGTCTAATATTTTGTAATTTCCATTATGGCATTCCCCCCCCCCCCAGAATTATGATTGATTTATAAATATGTTTCTTGCCAGGAGTGGTGGTATACATTTTTTAATCTCAGCAGCTTGGGAGGCTGAGGCAGGAGGATGGAAGTTTAAGGCCAACCTCTGCAACTTAGTGAAAGCCTGTCTTGTAAAGCACCCCTGTATTCAATCCCCAGAACTGAAAAAAAAATCATGTTAGTGGTTATATATTTTGGTTACCTCTTATTATTAGATTTTATCTTAATTATATTGCAGTCAGGATGTGGCTTGCATAACTCTACTCCTTTGAAAGTTGTTAAGGCTTCTTTTATAGCATCATACATGGTTCAAATTATAAATGTTCTATATGTACTTATGTGTCTTTCTGATTAAATTTGTTAATCATGTTCAGTTCTCTTACATTTATTGAATTGTTTTGCCCACTTATTCTATCAAGTACTGACAATGGTATATTAAAATCTTCTACTGTGATTGAAAATATTTATTTTTTGGTGCTGGGGACTGAACCCAGAACGTCCCCCTAGATACATATGCATGATAAACACATACTCCACCACCCAGTTACACCCCCAGCCCTAAAACACATAAAACATTTTATGTATTTCTCCTGAATTAAAACTTTGATCATCATGAAGTAATTTCTATCTATCAAAATAGTCAATTTTGTCTGATAATATTACTTTCAAACTAACTTTGGTTATATTTTCTATTGTTCTTGCTTTCTGCTTTTCTATATACATATATACATATAACATTTTTTTTAGGAGGGAGAGAGAGAGAAAGAGAGAGAGAGCAAGAGAGCAAGAGAGAGTCAATTTTATTTAGTTTTCCATGTGGCTTTCATTGCTCCGCCACTTCCTTGTGTATGTAGTACTTGGGTTCAAACCTGGGTCCTTGCACATGCCTGGCAAGTGCTGTAACCACTGAGCCAAGGCTCCACTATTCTTTTTTTTTTTTCCACATAGGTTTGAGTTTATTTCAAGAAGAAATAGTTTATATATTCATTGAAAATTAATCAAATGAACAATTAAAACACTTGTTCTTTCCTGAGAAAAATGCAAGATCTTATTAAAAAGGGAAATGCAATCATAATTTACTACATGACTGTGTTGGTGTTATTTATATAACTATAATAATGTAAGTACTGAATATTTTTAAATCAAAAGCTAGGTAAAGGGGAAATTAGATAATTTTAAGTAGGTATAAGGAATGTATTTTAATGAAAGCTAACGAGTAATACCTAAATCTAAAAGTCAACAATAGTGTAATTAAATTACAGTTGAGCCTTCATTTCTGTGGGTTCCACATCCCCAGATTCTTTTTTTTTTTTTGGCTCCACTATTCTTAAAGGATAGTACTTCTGTTTGTCCTACCTCTTTTTTCCTCTTCCTTCTTTCTTGTTTTATTTTGGATTGATCTGTTTTCTTTTTCTTCTTCTTTTTTTTTTTTTTGCATGCCACTTTCCCTTCCTTGCTAGTTTGAAACTTGTATATTTCCAGCCTTTTAGATGTGACTCTAATAATTGCTAGAGGTATATTTCAATTATCAATATTTAAATTTAATCCATATCTTTACCCTATTCCCTAACAAGAATCCTAGTATACTTCTATTTATGTTTTCCCAACTTATGTAGTACTATTATTTACATGCATTTTAATTCTAACTTTGTTCTTTTTGAAACACGTGCTGCTTTGTTATATTTATTGTTTTATAAAATGTTTGTTCAAATTAACTTGCTCAGATTATTTTCTACCTGCTCAAGTGCATTTGGTAGAATTTCCTTAGAGTCTATTAACTGTCTTAGTTTTGTTTGAATGTATTTTTAATTTGCTCTCATTTTAAGTCATGTTCACTTTGAAAGATTTTAAATTTAGCACATTGAACATATTATTCAATATCTTCTGATTTTTTCAAGGCTTTCTGCCTGTTTTTTTCACTGATTAAAATTTGCTGTGATATGTTTTGGTGAGAATTTCTTTTCTTTGTGCTGGGGAGTGAACCCAGACCCTTTATCTATACTAAAGGGTTTTCTCTTAATTTACTCTGAAATGTTTTGGGTTTTTGAATCTGTAGGTTGATAATGTTCATCAGATTGGAAAAATTGCTAGCTTTTATTACTTCAAATATTGCCTTTAGCCCACTAAACACCTTCTTACACTTTTGTCTTTTAAAATCTGTTTCAAAATTTCCATCTCTTTGTATCTTTGTGTTTTATTCTGGTTAAGTTTCTCTGATTTATATTCTAGTTTATTAATTCTCTCTTCAGATGTCTGTAATCTGTTGTTTAAATCATTTCCTGAATTTTGAATTTTAATTATTATATTTTCCTTTTCTAGGCATTTTATTTGGTCTATTTTTTTTTCAAATTTGCTTGGTCATTCTTTATAGTTTATTTTTCTCTGACAGGATTTTAAAACACATTTCTGATTACTTTAAAACATACAAATGTAGTTATTTTATTGTCTGTGTCTGGTAAAAACATTACCTAAAATCCTCTTGGTCTGTTTATCCTGTCTTGTGGTTTCTTATGATTTTTTTTTAATGGTGCCTTTTTCTTTGAGGATTAAGTTATGTATTATTATTTTAATTATTTTTAAATTGTGGGCTGCTTATTTTTTTTGTGATAATTTTTGAGAACTAAAATATAGGTAGGTTTCTCCAGAAGGGATATAAATTTACTTTTTTCAGGTTTTTGGAGTATTAATAGTTTGAGATCATTCTAAAGTGCTTGCTTGAGGCTTTAAAGAGCACACAACTAGTGTGAATATGGGCTGTAAATTAGTGCCTTTAGTTACATTACACAGTGATTCCATATTCTCATGGATGTTATCCCTGCCTCCTCATCTGCTAATAGTGAAGTTCAACAAATGCAAGTTTTTTTCTCCTGATTTTTAACCCTTCCCCTTCTATGTATGGGCAATGGATAGATCTTTGGATGGTCCAGCTTTATGGTGGAAGGATCTTTTATGAGACTACTAATCTTCTGTAGGTCCTGGGTTTTTAAAATAGTCTATGATTCTTATGTAGGCTGCTTATTTTTCTTGGGTTTCATTTGTGACTGAAAATATCCTGAGTTAAATATTCTCAGGATATATAAGATAGCTGCAACACTTTCCTTATCTTTACAAATTCTTATATTTTTACCAGCTCATTGCTCTATAATAGTCAAGAACTTGAAGTTGTTTTCATGGATGGTCAATATAGATATCCAGCCTGTCCTTTCTTGAAATAGAACTAATATATTCATATGTTCCTAAAAGACAATAAGGCCTACCACAACTTTGGTATCATCATAAATGACATAATAACTGATGTACCTGAAATAGTATGAAACATTCAAATAAATTCTCAATTTTATGTACTACATTAAGTGATAAACTAGACACATTTTTTTAAAAAATTAAGATTAAAAGGACAATAGTCTAAGTATAAAACACCTTATTTTTTACAAAGGATATTCTTCCAAACTTACAGTGTAGTCTTCCATTCAGTTGATTAAGGGATTGTAGGATCTTCTGTTCTTCGGCTGACAGTGCACAGATGTTGAATTGCTGGGTCTTATTTAAATTCAGAATTGATTTCTGTAACTGCTTATTATTCATGACAGTTAGAATTTCATCCTCAAGTACTGAAGCTTTCACTAGGTTTTCAGCCATCAAAAACTCAGAAGTACTATCTGAAACTGCAGAAACTTTACATCAATTTATCTTTGATCCCTTTTTGTTTTTAGAATCAGCTCTTATGCATACTAAACTGAATTACATTGGTATGCATTCATTTCACAAATAGAAATCCAGTAAATATTTTGTTACTTTGCATTTTATATGTTAGGATTCTCAGTATGTAGCAGTTTCCCATCTTTAATTAAATAAAATCCAAAATGGTAGCAGTGAGGTAATAGAAATCCCTAGAGTATTACCTAAATGAAAGAATAAAATACATTTTGTTTAGATAATTTTTGATCATTGATGGTACAAAGACAATATGGAGACTGTATTTTTAATAACAGTTAAGATAAAATGAACTATAAATAAAAGAATGTGAGAAAAGAAAGTTGAGAAAATTAGTTGATCAGCTGAACAAAACTGATAGCCTAGAAAGAGACCCAATATGCTCTTAGATAATGAGCCTATGATCTAAGAAGAATTAAATACTTAAGAGAAGGGAAAAATAATTCAATAAATTAGTTTGTTGCTTATAAAGGAATTAATTTGGAGTTACATTTCCCCACCATTCTTCTAAGAAATTCCAAATTGACTGAAGAGTTAAATTTAAGGAATCAAACTATTAAAGAGATCCAGGGGAGAAATAAACATTTATAAATTTCTGTAATGGGAAGTCCCTTTGATTTTAAAAATAGTGGAGAAATCACTAAGGAAAGATTAACATATGTTTATTTAAGGTCAGGACAATCTTCCCTGATATACTTTAAATTTCTGGAGTGCAAGGCTTTTGTATGTTTTGTTCATGACTCTATTACCCAATATTTACTTGTAAGCAGAAAATTAGCTCTCAATAATCACACTGAATGAACAAATAAAAATTAGGACATATATAAAACTACAAAACAAGTGGAATAAAATAAAAATAACCAAGTAGTAAAAACATTTTTTCAAGAGTTTGCAGAAATTAATAAGAATATTTCAAAACTCTAATTAATGTAGGGAAAGTATATAAAGATACAATTTACCAAAAAATAACATGAAAAAACAATTTACCATACTATTAATAAAATATAAAAATCAAAACTACAATACTATTTCTTTGCCTAATACATAAAAACAAGTATTAGAGGTTGATTGCACCTTACGTTGACATATACCAATGAAAAACTTTTGAATGATAATGCTTTTTAGGAAAATATTTTAGGAATATATAAGAAACACTGTAGCAATGCTTATTTTTTTGATCCAGTATTCATTTAATATTAATAATGAATAATCATTTAATATTTTATTCAACAAAGATTTAATAGGTACCAATTATATGACAGATACTGTAATTTTAATTCTAGAACTCTATCCAACAGAAATAATTGATGTTAGGAAATAGCTTGAAAAGATGTTCAATTCATTATTATTATAAATAAAAAAAAACTGGCAACAAATTGAATGTTTAGGGGTAAGGAAATTTCTGATCCTAAATGGTGTTTTAGCATTCACATAAAATGTAAATGAATGCAAATAAGAAAATCCATATAAGAAAAAAAATTTATTGGAAACAAAGATCTGAAGAATATATATAGACCAAAACATACCTTCAGCATTATTAGAAGCATCCCTTGTAGCTTGTTTTAGCTCACTTGAACTTAGCTGGACATTTTGTCCAAAACTCTATAAAAATAGAATATTAAGTCAGAACATAATTCTAAATTTAAAATTTATGATATATACATGGACTTTAAAAAATTTTAATTGCTGTCTATATTTTCACCTGTCATCATTTACATAACGTTTTTATTTCCTTCATTTTTTTCTTGCAGCAGAAATCAAGAATTACTGGATTAAGAGGCCTGTCTATGGTAGTTGAATATTAAAAATGTTTTATGTACATTGACAAATTTCAAGTTGTTGTCTTAGATATCTGGAAGAGAGAAAATAAGTTGGGTAGAACTCAAAAGTACTAATTAACGGAAAGGTAAAAAATTACTTAGTTGGTTCATCACTGGAAGCATGACTCACAACCACTAAGCCAAAAGCCTCCAACATTGGCTAATTACAAGGGTACGTACATATCTTAGATGACAAAATGTAAAACAGAAATAATTGTCCCAATGCTGCATGGAATCTGAAAAAGGGAAATTTTTGAGCGCTGGCAATATGTAAGGCCATTGTTACAATACTACCTGAAGGATACCAACTTCCTTTCCCTGAAAATAGCATGCTTTCTTTCCTTCTTTATTACCATTCTATTTTACTCTATGAAACGATTATTTTCTCTCAAATAAAATTGCCTGGCTATGGCTGGGCATGGTTGCAAAATATGGTATGACAAAATTTCCTAATATAATATGACAAGGGCCACTGCTGTAGTAACTGAACACTTGATAAGGCTTTGTAATAAAAAACAAAATCAATGGGCTGGAGAGGTGGCTCAGTGGTTATGGCACTTGCCTGACATGCACAAGGATGCGGGTTTGTACCCCAGCAGCACACACACAACGAAGTGTCAGAGCAACAAAGGACACATGAAAAACTAAACAAAAATTGTCTCTCTCTCTTTCCTCTTTCTCACTGTCCCTCAATCTTTTTCTTTTCTTCTTTTTTAAAAAGAAAAAAGAAAACATCTGATTTTTGACAAAGGGGGACAAAATATTACATGGAGGAGAGATAGCCTCTTCAACAAATGGTGCTGGATAAACTGGACAGCCACTTGCAGAAAGTTGAAATTAGACCTATATCTTTCACATTGCACGAGAATCAAATCAAAATGGATCAAGGAGCTAGGAATTAAATCAGCTACCTTGCAACTGATGGAAGACAAATTAGGGCCAACACTTCAGCATTTGGGAGTAGGCAAAGACTTTCTCAACGTGTCTCCTAAAGTGAAGGAAGTAAAGTAAAAAAATCAGTGAATGGGATGCCATTAAGCTAAAAAGCTTTTACACTGCCAAGGAAACAATCAAAAGAGTCAAGAGGTTTCCTACAG
Source organism: Aplodontia rufa (assembly GCA_004027875.1). Classification (NCBI taxonomy): domain Eukaryota; kingdom Metazoa; phylum Chordata; class Mammalia; order Rodentia; family Aplodontiidae; genus Aplodontia; species Aplodontia rufa. Next base: position 1,951 of record PVKS010020198.1, on the reverse strand, counting down.
AAATGGAAAGAATCATGGACTATGATTCCTCGGACAGGGGACTCATATCCAGAATCTACACAATCCTCAAAAACCTCAACTACAAAAACACAAACAACCCAATCAATAAATGGGCCAAAGAGCTAAACAGAAACTTCTCAACAGAAGACATTGATCAAGCCAATGAATACATGAGAAAGTGCTCTAATTCACTAGTAATCAGAGAAATGCAAATGAAAACTACATTAAGATATCACCTTATGCCAGTCAGAATGGCAAAAATGAAGAAAATTAACAATAATAGATGCTGGAGGGGCTGTGGAGAGACAGGCACACTAACACACTGTTGGTGGAGCTGCAGACTGGTACAGCCCCTCTGGAAAGCAGTATGGAGAATCCTCAAAAAATTAGGGATGAGAAACACCATATGATCCTGCAATTCCTCTCTTGGGTATTTTTCCAGGGGATTTAGAATCAGCACATTATAGTGACACAGCAATATCTATGTTCATAGCAGCTCAATTTACAATAGCTAAATCATGGAAACAACCCAGATGTCCCTCACTGGATGAATGGATCCAAAAGCTGTGGTACATAAATACCATGGAATTTTACACAGCAATTTGAAACAATGATATTGCAGCCTTTGAAGGTAAATGGATGGCTATGAAGAAATTATGCTGAGTGAAATCAGCATAACCCAGAAAACCAAGGGTCAAATGTCTTCACTCATCTGTGGAGACTGGAACTAGACCCTGGCCATTGAGAGAAGTGGTCTAATATCAGGTGTTAAATCCAGTTATCATGTAATGTTACACAACCTAACAACCTAATACTTTTTTTTTTTTTGATCAGAGACTTCAATATTCTCTCAGTAATTTACAAAGCAAACTCACAAAACACTGGTGCTATTGAACAACACTGTCAACTAATTCAACATAATTAAAATTTATCAAACACTACATTGAACACCTTCAAAGTACTCATTCTTTTCAAGTTAGCATGGAATACTCACCAAAATAGGCCATAGGCTAAGCACAGAAAAGGTCTAAAATTTAAAAGGTTGAAAATCTACCAGGTATTTTCTCTGACTGAAATGCAGTTAAATTAAAAATCAATAACAAAAAGATTATTGGCAAATCCTCAAATATTTGAAAATTGGATGATATGCTTCTTGGTAACCTATAACATGAAGAAGAAATTACTTGAAAATTAGAAACTATTTTCAAGTAATTATTAATGAAAATACAATTTATAATAACTTGGAAGGTGTAGCATAATTTAGAGGTTAAAATATAGCTTTAAATACTAACCTAATACTTTTTTAAGAGATGTTGTGGGAAGGGGAAGGGAGGGATAAGGGTGGGTAATTGGGGGGGCACTCTTCGGGGTAAATCCAATTTTTAGAATCTATATACATTGTATATTATTTTGTTAAAATTTGTATGATTGTTCAACAAATAAATTTCTCAATAAAATATATTGTTAAAAAAAAAAAAAACAAAATCGGGGCTGGAGCAGTGGCTCAGCAGTTACAGTGCTTGCCTGGCATGCGCAGGTACTCGAGTTCAAACCCCAACACCACATACACAACGAAGTCTCAGAGCAATGAAGGCCATGTGAAAAACTAAATAAAAATTTCTTCTGTCTCTCTCTCTCACTGTCCCCTTTCTTAAAAAAAAATTAATAAGGATGAAAAATTTAAACTTCCAAACCTGATTTTAATTCAGGAATAAGACTTTGAGAGATGTGTAAATGAACGGATAAGTGGAAGATGTGAATGTGAAAGGGAGCGTGAGTCTTTTAGAAAGAAGGACAAAAGCTGACTTGAAAGATAGTAAGACAGAATGCAAAGAAGCAAGAGATACAAGAATGCAATAAGACATTGAAAAATAAAATGAATTTAGAGGGGGCACTAATAACCATTTTAAAATGTATTTTTAAGCTTTTTTGTTGTAACAACTACATGTCC